>CAKAJE020000551.1:0-199203 GCA_916610135.2 Macropis europaea | reverse complement strand
CGTATTGTGCTAAGCGGCATCTCAAAGCGCATGAAATTACGAGTGAAATGCACTATTAAACTTCTAGGGTAGGACAAACAGAGACCCGATTAGATCATTTTATATTACGGTTAATATAAGAATTAAGCGTAATTCTATCACATTTGTTCAATTTACGTCACTCCTATTACAGATAGCCTACTGGGCTAGCCGCCATCTTAAAGCGCGTGTAATAGCGAGTAAAATGCACTATTAGCCTTCTATGATAGGGCAATCAGAGACCCGATTAGATCATTTTATATTTTGGTTAATATAAGAATTCAGCGAAATCCTATCACATTTGTTCAATTTACGTCGCACCTATTTCAGATAGCGAATTGGGCCAAGCGGCATCTCAAAGCGCATGGAATGGCGAATAAAATGCACTATTAAACTTCTAGGGTAGGGCAAACGGAGACCCGATTAGTTCATTTTATATTATGGTTAATTTAAGAATTCAGCAAAATTCTATCACATTTGTTCAATTTACGTCGCTCCTATTTCAGATAGCGTACTGGGCGAGGCGGCATCTTAAAGCGCGCGGAATGGCGAGTAAAATGCACTATTAGCCTTCTATGATAGGGCAATCAGAGACCCGATTAGATCATTTTATATTAATGTTAATATAAGAATTAAGCGTAATTCTATCACATTTGTTCAATTTACGTCGCTCCTATTTCAGATAGCGTACTGGGCGAGGCGCATCTTAAAGCGCGTGGAATGGCGAGTAAAATGCACTATTACACTTCTAGGGTAGGGCAAACAGAGACCCGATTAGATCATTTTATATTATGGTTAATTTAAGAATTCAGCGAAATTCTATCACATTTGTTCAATTTACGTCGCTCCTATTTCAGATAGCGTATTGGGCTAAGCGGCATCTCAAAACCCATGAAATGGCGATTAAAATGCACTATTAAACTTCTAGGGTAAGGCAAACAGATACCCGATTAGATCATTTTATATTACGGTTAATATAAGAATTCAGCGTAATTCTATCACATTTGTTCAATTTACGTCGCTCCTATTTCAGATAGCGTATTGTGCTAAGCGGCATCTCGAAGCGCATGAAATGGCGAGTAAAATGCACTATTAAACTTCTAGGGTAGGTCTAACAGAGACCCGATTAGATCATTTTATATTACCGTCAATTTAGGAATTCAGCAAAATTCTATCACATTTGTTCAATTTACGTCGCTCCTATTTCAGATAGCGTACTGGGCTAGGCGTCAGCTTAAAGCGCGTGGAATGGCGAGTAAAATGCACTATTAAACTTCTATGATAGGGCAATCAGAGACCCGATTAGATCATTTTATATTTTGGTTAATATAAGGATTCATCGAAATTCTATCACATTTGTTCAATTTACGTCGCTCACGTTTCATATAGCGTATTGGGCTAAGCGGCATCTCAAAGCGCATGAAATGGCGAGTAAAATGCACTATTAAACTTCTAGGGTAGGGCAAACAGAGACCCGATTAGATCATTTTATATTATGGTTAATTTAATCATTCAGCAAAATTCTATCACTTTTGTTCAATTTACGTCGTTCGTATTTCAGATAGCGTACTGGGCTAGGCGGCACCTTAAAGCGCGTGGAATGGCGATTAAAATGCACTATTAAGCTTCTTTGATAGGGCAATAAGAGACCCGATTAGATCATTTTATATTTTGGTTAATATAAGAATTCAGCGAAATTCCATCACATTTATTCAATTTACGTCGCTCCTATTTTAGATAGCGTATTGGGCCAAGCGGCATCTCAAAGCGCGTGGAATGGCGAGTGAAATGCACTATTAGACTTCTATGGTAGGGCGAACAGAGACCCGATTAGATCATTTTATATTATGGTTAATTTAAGAATTCAGCGAAATTCTATCACATTTGTTCAATTTACGTCGCTCCTATTTCAGATAGCGTATTGGGCTAAGCGGCATCTCAAAGAGCATGAAATGGCGAGTAAATTGCAGTATTCAACTTCTAGGATAAGGCAAACAGAGACCCGATTAGATCTTTTTACATTAAGGTTAATATAAGAATCCAGGGAAATTCTATCACATTTGTTCAATTTACGTCGCTCCTATTCCAGATAGTGTATTGGGCTATGCGGCACCTTAAAGCACATGAAATGGCGAGTAAAATGCCCTATTAAACTTCTAGGGTAGGTCAAACAGAGACCCGATTAGATCATTTTATATTATGGTTAATTTAAGAATTCAGCAAAATTCTATCACATTTGTTCAATTTACGTCGCTCCTATTTCAGATAGCGTATTGGGCTAAGCGGCATCTCAAAGCGCATGAAATGGCGAGTGAAATGCACTATTAGACTTCTATGGTAGGGCGAACAGAGAGCCGATTAGATCATTTTACATTAAGGTTAATATAAGTATTCAGGGAAATTCTATCACATTTGATCAATTTACGTCGCTCCTATTCCAGATAGCGTATTAGGCTATGCGGCATCTCAAAGCACATGAAATGGCGAGTAAAATGCACTATTAAACTTCTAGGGTAGGTCAAACAGAGACCCGATTAGATCATTTTATATTATGGTTAATTTAAGAATTCAGTGAAATTCTATCACGTTTGTTCAATTTACGTCGCTCCTACTTCAGACAGCGTATTGGGCTAAGCGGCATCTCAAAGCGCGCGGAATGGAGAGTAAAATGCACAATTATACTTCTATGCTAGGGCAATCAGAGACCCGATTAGATCATTTTATATTTTGGTTAATATAAGAATTAAGTGAAATTCTATCACATTTGTTCAATTTACGTCGCTCCTATTTCAGATAGCGTATTGGGCAAAGCGGCATCTCAAAGCGTATGAAATGGCGAATAAAATGCACTATTAAAGTTCTAGGCTAGGGCGAACAGAGATCCGATTAGATCATTTTACATTATGGTTAATAAAAGAGTTCAGCGAAATTCTATCACATTTGTTCAACTTATATCGCTCCTATTTCAGATAGCGTATTAGGCTATGCGGCATCACAAAGCGCATGAAATGACGAGTAAAATGCACTATTAAAGTTCTAGGGTAAGGCAAACAGAGACCCGATTAGATCATTTTATATTATGGTTAATTTAAGAATTGAGCGAAATTCTATCACATTCGTTCAATTTACGTCGCTCCTATTTCAGATAGCGTATTGGGCAAAGCGGCATCTCAAAGCGCATGAAATGACGAGTAAAATGCACTATCAAACTTCTAGGGTACGGCAAGCAGAGACTCGATTAGATCATTTTATATTATGGTTAATTTAAGATTTCAGCAAAATTCTATCACATTCGTTCAATTTAGGTCGCTCCTATTTCAGATAGCGTATTGGGCTAAGCGGCATCTCAAAGCGCATGAAATGGCGAGTGAAATGCAGTATAAGACTTCTATGGTAGGGCGAAGAGAGACCCGATGTGATCATTTTACATTGAGGTTAATATAAGAATTCACAGAAATTCTATCACATTTGTTCAATTTACGTCGCTCCTATTTCAGATAGCGTATTGGGCTATGCGGCATCTCAAAGCGCATGAAATGGCGAGTAAAATGCACTGTTAAACTTCTAGGGTAGGGCAAGCAGAGACCCGATTAGATCATTTTATATTATGGTTAATTTAAGAATTCAGCAAAATTCTATCACATTCGTTCAATTTAGGTCGCTCCTATTTCAGATAGCGTACTGGGCTAGGCGGCATCTTAAAGCGCGTGGGATGCCGAGTAAAATCCACTATTAAACTTCCAGGCTAGGGCGAACAGAGACCAGATTAGACCATTTTACATTCTGGTTAATAAAATAATTCAGCGAAATTCTATCACATTTGTTCAATTTACGTCGCTCCTATTTCAGATAGCGTATTGGGCTAAGCGGCATTTCAAAGCGCATGAAATGGCGAGTAAAATGCCCTATTAAACTTCTAGGATAAGGCAAACAGAGACCCGAGTAGATCATTTTATATTACGGTAAATATAAGAATACGGCGTAATTCTATCACATTTGTTCAATTTACGTCGCTGCTATTCCAGATAGCTTATTGTGGTTAGCGGCATCTCAAAGCGCATGAAATGACGAGTGAAATGCACTATTAAACTTCTAGGGTAGGGCAAACAGAGACCCGATTAGATCATTTTATATTAAGGTTACTTTAAGAATTCAGCGAAATTCTATCACATTTGTTCAATTTACGTCGCTCCTATTTCAGATAGCGTATTCGGCTAAGCGGCATCTCAAAGCGCATGAAATGGCGAATAAAATGCACTACTAAACTTCTAGGCTAGGGCGAACAGAGACCCGCTCAGATAATTTTACATTACGGTTAATAAAAGAATTCAGCGAGATTCTATCACATTTGTTCAAATTACGTCGCTCCTATTTCAGATAGCGTATTGGGCTAAGCGGCATCTCAAAGTGCATGAAATGGCGAGTGAAATGCACTATTAGACTTCTATGGTAGGGCGAACAGAGACCCGATTAGATCATTTTACATTAAGGTTAATATAAGATTTCACGGAAATTCTATCACATTTGTTCAATTTACGTCGCTCCTATTTCAGATAGCGTATTGGGCTAAGCGGCATTTCAAAGTGCATGAAATGGCGAGTAAAATGCACTATTAAACATCTGGGATAAGGCAAACAGAGACCCGATTAGATCATTTTATATTACGGTTAATATAAGAATTCAGCGTAATTCTATGACATTTGTTCATCTTACGTCGCTCCTATTTCAGATAGCGTACTGGGCTAGGCGGCATCTTAAGGCGCGTGGAAGGGCGAGTAAAATGCACTACTAATCTTCTATGATAGGGCAATCAGAGACCCGATTAGATCATTTTATATTTTATTTAATATAAGATTTCGGGGAAATTCTATCACATTTGTTCAATTTACGTCGCTCCTATTTCAGATAGCGTATTGGGCTAAGCGGCAACTGAAAGCGCATGATATGACGAGTGAAATGCACTATTAAACTTCTAGGGTAGGGCGAACGGAGACCCGATTAGATCATTTTACATTAAGGTTAATATAAGAATTCAGGGAAATTCTATCACATTTGTTCAATTTACGTCGCTCCTATTTCAGATAGCGTATTGGGCTACGCGGCATCTCAAAGCGCATGAAATGGCGAATAAAATGCACTATTAAACTTCTAGGCTAGGGCGAACAGAGACCCGATTAGATCATTTTACATTCTGGTTAATAAAATAATTCAGCGAAATTCTGTCACATTTGTTCAACTTTCGTTGCTCCTATTTCAGATAGCGTATTGGCTTAAGCGGCATCTCAAAGCGCATGAAATGGCGAGTACAATGCACTATTAAACTTCTAGGGTAGGGCAAACAGAGACCCGATTAGATCATTTTATATTATGGTTAATTTAAGAATTCAGCCAAATTCTATCACATTTGTTCAATTTACGTCGCTCCTATTTCGGATAGCGTACTGGGCTAGGCGGCATCCTAAAGCGCGTGGGGAGTGGCGAGTAAAATGCACTATTAAACTTGTATGATAGGGCAATCAGAGACGCGATTAGATCATTTTATATTTTGTTTAATACAAGATTTCAGGGAAATTCTATCACATTTGTTCAATTCGTGTCGCTCATATTTCAGATAGCGTATTGGGCTAAGCGGCATCTCAAAGCGCATGAAATGGCGAGTAAAATGCACTATTAAACTCCTAGGGTAGGGCAAACAGAGACCCGATTAGATCATTTTATATTATGGTTAATTTAAGAATTCAGCAAGATTCTATCACATTTGTTGAATTTACGTCGCTCCTATTTCAGATAGCGTACTGGGCTAGGCGTCATCTTAAAGCGCGTGGAATGGCAAGTAAAATGCACTGTTAAACTTCTATGATAGGGCAGTCAGAGACCCGATTAGATCATTTTATATTTTGTTTCTTATAAGATTTCAGGGAAATCCTATCACATTTGTTCTATTTACGTCGCTCCTATTTCAGTTAGCGTATTGGGCTAACCGGCATCTCAAAGCGCATGAAATGGCGAATAAAATGGACTATTAAACTTCTAGGGTAGGGCAAACGGAGACCCGATTAGATCATTTTATATTACGGTTAATATAAGAATTTAGCGTAATTCTATCACATTTCTCAAATTACGTCGCTCCTATTTCAGATAGCGTACTGGGCTGGCCGGCATCTTAAAGCGCGTGGAATGGCGGGTAAAATGCACTATTAAACTTCTATGATAGGGCAATCAGTGACGCGATTAGATCATTTTATATTATAGTTAATTTGTGAATTCAGCGAAATTCTATCACATTTGTTCAATTTACGTCGCTCCTATTTCAGATAGCGTATTGGGCTAAGCGGCATCTCAAAGCGCATGAAATGCCGAGCAAAATGCACTATTAAACTTCTAGGGTAGGGCAAACAGAGACCCGATTAGATCATTTTATATTTTTGTTAATATAAGAATTCAGCGAAGTTCTATCACATTTGTTCAATTTACGTCGCTCATATTTCCGATGGCGTATTGGGCTAAGCGGCATCTCAAAGCGCATGAAATGGCGAATAAAATGGACTATTAAACTTCTAGGGTAGGGCAAACAGAGACCCGACTAGATCATTTTATATTACGGTTAATATAAGAATTCAGCGTAATTCTATCACATTTGTTCAATTTACGTCGCTCCTATTTCAGATAGCGTACTGGGCTAGGCGGCATCTTAAAGCGCGTGGAAGAGCGAGTAAAATGCACTACTATACTTCAATGATACAGTAATCAGAGACCCGATTACATCATTTTATATTTTGTTTAATATAAGATTTCAGCAAAATTCTATCACATTTGTTCAATTTACGTCGCTCGTATTTCAGATAGCGTACTGTGCTAAGCGGCATCTCAAAGCGCATGAAATGGCGAGTAAAATGCACTCCTAAACTTCTATGATAGGGCAATCAGAGACCCGATTAGATCATTTTATATTTTGTTTAATATAAGATTTCAGAGAAATTCTATCACATTTGTGCAATTTACGTCGCTCATATTTCAGATAGCGTATTGGGCTAAGCGGCATCTCAGAGCGCATGAAATGGCGAGTAAAATGCACTATTATACTTCTAGGGTAGGGCAAACAGAGACCCGATTAGATCATTTTGTATTATGGTTAATTTAAGAATTCAGCAAAATTCTATCACATTTGTTCAATTTACCGTCGGTCCTATTTAAGATAGCGTATTGGGCTAAGCAGCATCTCAAAGCGCACGGAATGTCGAATAAAATGCACTATTAATCTTCTAGGCTAGGGCAAACAGAGACCCGATTAGATCATTTTACATTAAGGTTAATATAAGAATTCAGGGAAATTCTATCACATTTGTTCAATTTACGTCGCTCCTATTTCAGATAGCGTATTGTGTTAAGCGGCATCTCAAAGCGCATGAGATGGCGAATGAAATGCACTATTAAACTTATAGGCTAGGGCGAACAGAGACCCGATTAGAACATTTTACATTACGGTTAATAAAAGAATTCAGCGAAATTCTATCACATTTGTTCAATTTACGTCTCTCCTATTTCAGATAGCGTAGTGGGCTAAGCGGCATCTCAAAGCGCATGAAATGACGAGTGAAATGCACTATTAAACTTCTAGGGTAAGGCAAAGAGAGACCCGATTAGATCATTTTGTATTACGGTTAATATAAGAATTCAGCGTAATTCT
This sequence comes from Macropis europaea, assembly GCA_916610135.2. Lineage (NCBI taxonomy): Eukaryota > Metazoa > Arthropoda > Insecta > Hymenoptera > Melittidae > Macropis > Macropis europaea. The sequence goes on along the minus strand of CAKAJE020000551.1, from coordinate 191,498 downwards.
ATCACATTTGTTCAATTTACGTCGCTCCTATTTCAGATAGCGTATTGTGCTAAGCGGCATCTCAAAGCGCATGAAATGGCGAGTAAAATGCACTATTGAACTTCTATAATAGGGCAATCAGAGACCCGATTAGATAATTTTATAATTTGGTTAATATAAGAATTCAGCGAAATTCTATCACATTTATTCAATTTACGTCGCTCCTATTTCAGATAGCTTATAGGGCTAAGCGGCATCTCGAAGCGCATGGAATGTCCAATAAAATGCACTATTAATCTTCTTGGCTAGGGTAAACAGAGACCCGGTTGGATCATTTTACATTAAGGTTAATATAAGAATTCAGGGAAATTCTATCACATTTGTTCAATTTACGTCGCTCCTATTTCAGATAGCGTATTCGGCTAAGCGGCATCTCAAAGCGCATGAAATGATGAGTGAAATGCACTATTAAACTTCTATGATAGGGCAATCAGAGACCCGATTAGATCATTTTATATTTTGGTTAATATATGAATTCAGCGAAATTCTATCACATTTGTTCAATTTACGTCGCTCCTATTTCAGTTAGCGTGTGGGGCTAAGCGGAATCTCAAAGCGCATGAAATGACGAGTAAAATGCACCATTAAACTTCCAGGGTAGGGCAAACGGAGACCCGATTAGATCATTTTGTATTATGGTTAATTTAAGAATTCAGCGTAATTCTATCACATTTGTTCAACCTACGTCGCTCCTATTTCAGATAGCGTACTGGGCTAGGCGGCATAATAAAGCGCGTGGAAGGGCGAGCAAAATGCACTACTAAACTTCTATGATAGGGCAATCAGAGACCCGATTAGACCATTTTATATTTTGTTTAATATAAGATTTCAGGGAAATTCTATCACATTTGTTCAATTTACGTCGCTCATATTTCAGATAGCGTATTGGGCTAAGCGGCATCTCAAAGCGCATGGAATGGCGAGTAAAATGCACCATTAAACTTCCAGGGTAGGGCAAACGGAGACCCGATTAGATCATTTTGTATTATGGTTAATTTAAGAATTCAGCGTAATTCTATCACATTTGTTCAATTTACGTCGCTCCTATTTCAGATAGCGTACTGTGCTAAGCGGCATCTCAAAGCGCATGAAATGGCGAGTAAAATGCACTCCTAAACTTCTATGATAGGGCAATCAGAGACCCGATTAGATCATTTTATATTTTGTTTAATATAAGATTTCAGAGAAATTCTATCACATTTGTTCAATTTACGTCGCTCATATTTCAGATAGCGTATTGGGCTAAGCGGCATCTCAGAGCGCATGAAATGGCGAGTAAAATGCACTATTATACTTCTAGGGGTAGGGCAAACAGAGACCCGATTAGATCATTTTGTATTATGGTTAATTTAAGAATTCAGCAAAATTCTATCACATTTGTTCAATTTACCGTCGGTCCTATTTAAGATAGCGTATTGGGCTAAGCAGCATCTCAAAGCGCACGGAATGTCGAATAAAATGCACTATTAATCTTCTAGGCTAGGGCAAACAGAGACCCGATTAGATCATTTTACATTAAGGTTAATATAAGAATTCAGGGAAATTCTATCACATTTGTTCAATTTACGTCTCTCCTATTTCAGATAGCGTAGTGGGCTAAGCGGCATCGCAAAGCGCATGAAATGACGAGTGAAATGCACTATTAAACTTCTAGGGTAAGGCAAAGAGAGACCCGATTAGATCATTTTATATTACGGTTAATATAAGAATTCAGCGTAATTCTATCACATTTGTTCAATTTACGTCGCTCCTATTTCAGATAGCGTATTGTGCTAAGCGGCATCTCGAAGCGCATGAAATGGCGAGTAAAATGCACTATTAAACTTCTAGGGTAGGTCTAACAGAGACCCGATTAGATCATTTTATATTACCGTCAATTTAGGAATTCAGCAAAATTCTATCACATTTGTTCAATTTACGTCGCTCCTATTTCAGATAGCGTACTGGGCGAGGCGGCATCTTAAAGCGCGTGGAATGGCGAGTAAAACGCACCATTGAACTTCTATAATAGGGCAATCAGAGACCCGATTAGATCATTTTATAATTTGGTTAATATAAGAATTCAGCGAAATTCTATCACATTTATTCAATTTACGTCGCTCCTATTTCAGATAGCTTATAGGGCTAAGGGGCATCTCAAAGCGCATGAAATGACGAGTGAAATGCACTATTAAACTTCTAGGGTAGGTCGAACAGAGACCCGATTAGATCATTTTACATTAAGGATAATATAAGAATTCAGGGAAATTCTATCACATTTGTTCAATTTACGTCGCTCCTATTTCAGATAGCGTATTGTGCTAAGCGGCATCTCAAAGCGCATGAAATTACGAGTGAAATGCACTATTAAACTTCTAGGGTAGGACAAACAGAGACCCGATTAGATCATTTTATATTACGGTTAATATAAGAATTAAGCGTAATTCTATCACATTTGTTCAATTTACGTCACTCCTATTACAGATAGCCTACTGGGCTAGCCGCCATCTTAAAGCGCGTGTAATAGCGAGTAAAATGCACTATTAGCCTTCTATGATAGGGCAATCAGAGACCCGATTAGATCATTTTATATTTTGGTTTATATAAGAATTCAGCGAAATCCTATCACATTTGTTCAATTTACGTCGCACCTATTTCAGATAGCGAATTGGGCCAAGCGGCGTCTCAAAGCGCATGGAATGGCGAATAAAATGCACTATTAAACTTCTAGGGTAGGGCAAACGGAGACCCGATTAGATCATTTTATATTATGGTTAATTTAAGAATTCAGCAAAATTCTATCACATTTGTTCAATTTACGTCGCTCCTATTTCAGATAGCGTACTGGGCGAGGCGGCATCTTAAAGCGCGTGGAATGGCGAGTAAAATGCACTATTAGCCTTCTATGATAGGGCAATCAGAGACCCGATTAGATCATTTTATATTAATGTTAATATAAGAATTTAGCGTAATTCTATCACATTTGTTCAATTTACGTCGCTCCTATTTCAGATAGCGTATTGGGCTACGCAGCATCTCAAAGCGCACGGAATGTCGAATAAAATGCACTATTAATCTTCTAGGCTACGGCAATCAGAGACCCGATTAGATCATTTTATATTAATGTTAATATAAGAATTAAGCGTAATTCTATCACATTTGGTCAATTTACGTCGCTCCTATTTCGGATAGCGTACTGGACTAAGCGGCATCTTAAAGCGCGTGGAATGGCGAGTAAAATACACTATTAAACGTCTAGGGTAGGGCAAACAGAGACCCGATTAGATCATTTTATATTATAGTTAATTTCAGAATTCAGCGAAATTCTATCACATTTGTTCAATTTACGTCGCTCCTATTTCAGATAGCGTATAGGGCTAAGCGGCATCTCAAAGCGCATGAAATGGCGAGTAAAATGCACTATTATACTTCTAGGCTAGGGCGAACAGAGACCCGATTAGATCATTTTACATTATGGTTAATAAAAGAATTCAGCGAAATTCTATCACATTTGTTCACCTTACGGCGCTCCTATTTCAGATAGCGTATTGGGCTAAGCGGCATCTCAATGCGCATGAAATGGCGAGTAAAACGCACTATTAAACTTCTAGGGTAGGGCAAACTGAGACCCGATTAGATCATTTTATATTATGGTTAATTTAAGAATTCAGCAAAATTCAATCACATTTGTTCAATTTACGTCGCTCCTATTTCAGAGAGCGTACTGGGCTAGGCGGCATCTTAAAGCGCCCGGAATGTCGAGTAAAATGCACTATTAAACTTCTATGATAGGGCAATCAGAGACCCGATTAGATCATTTTATATTTTGGTTAATATAAGAATTCAGCGAAATTCTATCACATTTGTTCAATTTACGTCGCTCCTATTTCAGTTAGCGTGTTGGGCTAAGCGGAATCTCAAAGCGCATGAAATGACGAGTAAAACGCACTATTAAACTTCTAGGGTAAAGCAAAAAGAGACCCGATTAGATCATTTTATGTTACGGTTAATATAAGAATACAGCGTAATCCTATCACATTTGTTCAATTTACGTCGCTCCTATTTAAGATAGTGTACTGGGCTAGGCGGCATCTCCAGGCGCATGAAATGACGAGTGAAATGCAACATTAAACTTCTAGGGTAGGGCGAACAGAGACCCGATTAGATCATTTTACATTAAGGTTAATATAAGAATTCAGCAAAATTCTATCACATTTGTTCAATTTACGTCGCTCGTATTTCAGATAGCGTACTGTGCTAAGCGGCATCTCAAAGCGCATGAAATGGCGAGTAAAATGCACTCCTAAACTTCTATGATAGGGCAATCAGAGACCCGATTAGATCATTTTATATTTTGTTTAATATAAGATTTCAGAGAAATTCTATCACATTTGTTCAATTTACGTCGCTCATATTTCAGATAGCGTATTGGGCTAAGCGGCATCTCAGAGCGCATGAAATGGCGAGTAAAATGCACTATTATACTTCTAGGGTAGGGCAAACAGAGACCCGATTAGATCATTTTGTATTATGGTTAATTTAAGAATTCAGCAAAATTCTATCACATTTGTTCAATTTACCGTCGGTCCTATTTAAGATAGCGTATTGGGCTAAGCAGCATCTCAAAGCGCACGGAATGTCGAATAAAATGCACTATTAATCTTCTAGGCTAGGGCAAACAGAGACCCGATTAGATCATTTTACATTAAGGTTAATATAAGAATTCAGGGAAATTCTATCACATTTGTTCAATTTACGTCGCTCCTATTTCAGATAGCGTATTGTGCTAAGCGGCATCTCAAAGCGCATGAGATGGCGAATGAAATGCACTATTAAACTTATAGGCTAGGGCGAACAGAGACCCGATTAGAACATTTTACATTACGGTTAATAAAAGAATTCAGCGAAATTCTATCACATTTGTTCAATTTACGTCTCTCCTATTTCAGATAGCGTAGTGGGCTAAGCGGCATCTCAAAGCGCATGAAATGACGAGTGAAATGCACTATTAAACTTCTAGGGTAAGGCAAAGAGAGACCCGATTAGATCATTTTGTATTACGGTTAATATAAGAATTCAGCGTAATTCTATCACATTTGTTCAATTTACGTCGCTCCTATTTCAGATAGCGTATTGTGCTAAGCGGCATCTCAAAGCGCATGAAATGGCGAGTAAAATGCACTATTGAACTTCTATAATAGGGCAATCAGAGACCCGATTAGATCATTTTATAATTTGGTTAATATAAGAATTCAGCGAAATTCTATCACATTTATTCAATTTACGTCGCTCCTATTTCAGATAGCTTATAGGGCTAAGCGGCATCTCGAAGCGCATGGAATGTCCAATAAAATGCACTATTAATCTTCTTGGCTAGGGTAAACAGAGACCCGGTTGGATCATTTTACATTAAGGTTAATATAAGAATTCAGGGAAATTCTATCACATTTGTTCAATTTACGTTGCTCCTATTTCAGATAGCGTATTCGGCTAAGCGGCATCTCAAAGCGCATGGAATGATGAGTGAAATGCACTATTAAACTTCTATGATAGGGCAATCAGAGACCCGATTAGATCATTTTATATTTTGGTTAATATATGAATTCAGCGAAATTCTATCACATTTGTTCAATTTACGTCGCTCCTATTTCAGTTAGCGTGTGGGGGTAAGCGGAATCTCAAAGCGCATGAAATGACGAGTAAAACGCACTATTAAACTTCTAGGGTAAAGCAAAAAGAGACCCGATTAGATCATTTTATGTTACGGTTAATATAAGAATACAGCGTAATTCTATCACATTTGTTCAACCTACGTCGCTCCTATTTCAGATAGCGTACTGGGCTAGGCGGCATCATAAAGCGCGTGGAAGGGCGAGCAAAATGCACTACTAAACTTCTATGATAGGGCAATCAGAGACCCGATTAGACCATTTTATATTTTGTTTAATATAAGATTTCAGGGAAATTCTATCACATTTGTTCAATTTACGTCGCTCATATTTCAGATAGCGTATTGGGCTAAGCGGCATCTCAAAGCGCATGGAATGGCGAGTAAAATGCACCATTAAACTTCCAGGGTAGGGCAAACGGAGACCCGATTAGATCATTTTGTATTATGGTTAATTTAAGAATTCAGCGTAATTCTATCACATTTGTTCAATTTACGTCGCTCCTATTTCAGATAGCGTACTGTGCTAAGCGGCATCTCAAAGCGCATGAAATGGCGAGTAAAATGCACTCCTAAACTTCTATGATAGGGCAATCAGAGACCCGATTAGATCATTTTATATTTTGTTTAATATAAGATTTCAGAGAAATTCTATCACATTTGTTCAATTTACGTCGCTCATATTTCAGATAGCGTATTGGGCTAAGCGGCATCTCAGAGCGCATGAAATGGCGAGTAAGATGCACTATTATACTTCTAGGGTAGGGCAAACCGAGACCCGATTAGATCATTTTGTATTATGGTTAATTTAAGAATTCAGCAAAATTCTATCACATTTGTTCAATTTACCGTCGGTCCTATTTAAGATAGCGTATTGGGCTAAGCAGCATCTCAAAGCGCACGGAATGTCGAATAAAATGCACTATTAATCTTCTAGGCTAGGGCAAACAGAGACCCGATTAGATCATTTTACATTAAGGTTAATATAAGAATTCAGGGAAATTCTATCACATTTGTTCAATTTACGTCTCTCCTATTTCAGATAGCGTAGTGGGCTAAGCGGCATCTCAAAGCGCATGAAATGACGAGTGAAATGCACTATTAAACTTCTAGGGTAAGGCAAAGAGAGACCCGATTAGATCATTTTATATTACGGTTAATATAAGAATTCAGCGTAATTCTATCACATTTGTTCAATTTACGTCGCTCCTATTTCAGATAGCGTATTGTGCTAAGCGGCATCTCGAAGCGCATGAAATGGCGAGTAAAATGCACTATTAAACTTCTAGGGTAGGTCTAACAGAGACCCGATTAGATCATTTTATATTACCGTCAATTTAGGAATTCAGCAAAATTCTATCACATTTGTTCAATTTACGTCGCTCCTATTTCAGATAGCGTACTGGGCGTGGCGGCATCTTAAAGCGCGTGGAATGGCGAGTAAAACGCACCATTGAACTTCTATAATAGGGCAATCAGAGACCCGATTAGATCATTTTATAATTTGGTTAATATAAGAATTCAGCGAAATTCTATCACATTTATTCAATTTACGTCGCTCCTATTTCAGATAGCTTATAGGGCTAAGGGGCATCTCAAAGCGCATGAAATGACGAGTGAAATGCACTATTAAACTTCTAGGGTAGGTCGAACAGAGACCCGATTAGATCATTTTACATTAAGGATAATATAAGAATTCAGGGAAATTCTATCACATTTGTTCAATTTACGTCGCTCCTATTTCAGATAGCGTATTGTGCTAAGCGGCATCTCAAAGCGCATGAAATTACGAGTGAAATGCACTATTAAACTTCTAGGGTAGGACAAACAGAGACCCGATTAGATCATTTTATATTACGGTTAATATAAGAATTAAGCGTAATTCTATCACATTTGTTCAATTTACGTCACTCCTATTACAGATAGCCTACTGGGCTAGCCGCCATCTTAAAGCGCGTGTAATAGCGAGTAAAATGCACTATTAGCCTTCTATGATAGGGCAATCAGAGACCCGATTAGATCATTTTATATTTTGGTTAATATAAGAATTCAGCGAAATCCTATCACATTTGTTCAATTTACGTCGCACCTATTTCAGATAGCGAATTGGGCCAAGCGGCATCTCAAAGCGCATGGAATGGCGAATAAAATGCACTATTAAACTTCTAGGGTAGGGCAAACGGAGACCCGATTAGATCATTTTATATTATGGTTAATTTAAGAATTCAGCAAAATTCTATCACATTTGTTCAATTTACGTCGCTCCTATTTCAGATAGCGTACTGGGCGAGGCGGCATCTTAAAGCGCGTGGAATGGCGAGTAAAATGCACTATTAGCCTTCTATGATAGGGCAATCAGAGACCCGATTAGATCATTTTATATTAATGTTAATATAAGAATTAAGCGTAATTCTATCACATTTGTTCAATTTACGTCGCTCCTATTTCAGATAGCGTACTGGGCGAGGCGGCATCTTAAAGCGCGTGGAATGGCGAGTAAAATGCACTATTACACTTCTAGGGTAGGGCAAACAGAGACCCGATTAGATCATTTTATATTATGGTTAATTTAAGAATTCAGCAAAATTCTATCACATTTGTTCAATTTACGTCGCACCTATTTCAGATAGCGAATTGGGCCAAGCGGCATCTCAAAGCGCATGGAATGGCGAATAAAATGCACTATTAAACTTCTAGGGTAGGGCAAACGGAGACCCGATTAGATCATTTTATATTATGGTTAATTTAAGAATTCAGCAAAATTCTATCACATTTGTTCAATTTACGTCGCTCCTATTTCAGATAGCGTACTGGGCGAGGCGGCATCTTAAAGCGCGTGGAATGGCGAGTAAAATGCACTATTAGCCTTCTATGATAGGGCAATCAGAGACCCGATTAGATCATTTTATATTAATGTTAATATAAGAATTAAGCGTAATTCTATCACATTTGTTCAATTTACGTCGCTCCTATTTCAGATAGCGTACTGGGCGAGGCGGCATCTTAAAGCGCGTGGAATGGCGAGTAAAATGCACTATTACACTTCTAGGGTAGGGCAAACAGAGACCCGATTAGATCATTTTATATTACGGTTAATATAAGAATTCAGCGTAATTCTATCACATTTGTTCAATTTACGTCGCTCCTATTTCAGATAGCGTATTGTGCTAAGCGGCATCTCGAAGCGCATGAAATGGCGAGTAAAATGCACTATTAAACTTCTAGGGTAGGTCTAACAGAGACCCGATTAGATCATTTTATATTACCGTCAATTTAGGAATTCAGCAAAATTCTATCACATTTGTTCAATTTACGTCGCTCCTATTTCAGATAGCGTACTGGGCGAGGCGGCATCTTAAAGCGCGTGGAATGGCGAGTAAAATGCACTATTAGCCTTCTATGATAGGGCAATCAGAGACCCGATTAGATCATTTTATATTAATGTTAATATAAGAATTTAGCGTAATTCTATCACATTTGTTCAATTTACGTCGCTCCTATTTCAGATAGCGTATTGGGCTACGCAGCATCTCAAAGCGCACGGAATGTCGAATAAAATGCACTATTAATCTTCTAGGCTACGGCAATCAGAGACCCGATTAGATCATTTTATATTAATGTTAATATAAGAATTAAGCGTATTTCTATCACATTTGGTCAATTTACGTCGCTCCTATTTCGGATAGCGTACTGGACTAAGCGGCATCTTAAAGCGCGTGGAATGGCGAGTAAAATACACTATTAAACGTCTAGGGTAGGGCAAACAGAGACCCGATTAGATCATTTTATATTATAGTTAATTTCAGAATTCAGCGAAATTCTATCACATTTGTTCAATTTACGTCGCTCCTATTTCAGATAGCGTATTGGGCTAAGCGGCATCTCAAAGCGCATGAAATGGCGAGTAAAATGCACTATTATACTTCTAGGCTAGGGCGAACAGAGACCCGATTAGATCATTTTACATTATGGTTAATAAAAGAATTCAGCGAAATTCTATCACATTTGTTCACCTTACGTCGCTCCTATTTCAGATAGCGTATTGGGCTAAGCGGCATCTCAATGCGCATGAAATGGCGAGTAAAACGCACTATTAAACTTCTAGGGTAGGGCAAACTGAGACCCGATTAGATCATTTTATATTATGGTTAATTTAAGAATTCAGCAAAATTCAATCACATTTGTTCAATTTACGTCGCTCCTATTTCAGATAGCGTACTGGGCTAGGCGGCATCTTAAAGCGCCCGGAATGTCGAGTAAAATGCACTATTAAACTTCTATGATAGGGCAATCAGAGACCCGATTAGATCATTTTATATTTTGGTTAATATAAGAATTCAGCGAAATTCTATCACATTTGTTCAATTTACGTCGCTCCTATTTCAGTTAGCGTGTTGGGCTAAGCGGAATCTCAAAGCGCATGAAATGACGAGTAAAATGCACTATTATACTTCTAGGGTAGGGCAAACCGAGACCCGATTAGATCATTTTGTATTATGGTTAATTTAAGAATTCAGCAAAATTCTATCACATTTGTTCAATTTACCGTCGGTCCTATTTAAGATAGCGTATTGGGCTAAGCAGCATCTCAAAGCGCACGGAATGTCGAATAAAATGCACTATTAATGTTCTAGGCTAGGGCAAACAGAGACCCGATTAGATCATTTTACATTAAGGTTAATATAAGAATTCAGGGAAATTCTATCACATTTGTTCAATTTACGTCTCTCCTATTTCAGATAGCGTAGTGGGCTAAGCGGCATCTCAAAGCGCATGAAATGACGAGTGAAATGCACTATTAAACTTCTAGGGTAAGGCAAAGAGAGACCCGATTAGATCATTTTATATTACGGTTAATATAAGAATTCAGCGTAATTCTATCACATTTGTTCAATTTACGTCGCTCCTATTTCAGATAGCGTATTGTGCTAAGCGGCATCTCGAAGCGCATGAAATGGCGAGTAAAATGCACTATTAAACTTCTAGGGTAGGTCTAACAGAGACCCGATTAGATCATTTTATATTACCGTCAATTTAGGAATTCAGCAAAATTCTATCACATTTGTTCAATTTACGTCGCTCCTATTTCAGATAGCGTACTGGGCGAGGCGGCATCTTAAAGCGCGTGGAATGGCGAGTAAAACGCACCATTGAACTTCTATAATAGGGCAATCAGAGACCCGATTAGATCATTTTATAATTTGGTTAATATAAGAATTCAGCGAAATTCTATCACATTTATTCAATTTACGTCGCTCCTATTTCAGATAGCTTATAGGGCTAAGCGGCATCTCAAAGCGCATGAAATGACGAGTGAAATGCACTATTAAACTTCTAGGGTTGGTCGAACAGAGACCCGATTAGATCATTTTACATTAAGGATAATATAAGAATTCAGGGAAATTCTATCACATTTGTTCAATTTACGTCGCTCCTATTTCAGATAGCGTATTGTGCTAAGCGGCATCTCAAAGCGCATGAAATTACGAGTGAAATGCACTATTAAACTTCTAGGGTAGGACAAACAGAGACCCGATTAGATCATTTTATATTACGGTTAATATAAGAATTAAGCGTAATTCTATCACATTTGTTCAATTTACGTCACTCCTATTACAGATAGCCTACTGGGCTAGCCGCCATCTTAAAGCGCGTGTAATAGCGAGTAAAATGCACTATTAGCCTTCTATGATAGGGCAATCAGAGACCCGATTAGATCATTTTATATTTTGGTTAATATAAGAATTCAGCGAAATCCTATCACATTTGTTCAATTTACGTCGCTCCTATTTCAGATAGCGAATTGGGCCAAGCGGCATCTCAAAGCGCATGGAATGGCGAATAAAATGCACTATTAAACTTCTAGGGTAGGGCAAACGGAGACCCGATTAGATCATTTTATATTATGGTTAATTTAAGAATTCAGCAAAATTCTATCACATTTGTTCAATTTACGTCGCTCCTATTTCAGATAGCGTACTGGGCGAGGCGGCATCTTAAAGCGCGTGGAATGGCGAGTAAAATGCACTATTAGCCTTCTATGATAGGGCAATCAGAGACCCGATTAGATCATTTTATATTAATGTTAATATAAGAATTAAGCGTAATTCTATCACATTTGTTCAATTTACGTCGCTCCTATTTCAGATAGCGTACTGGGCGTGGCGGCATCTTAAAGCGCGTGGAATGGCGAGTAAAATGCACTATTAGCCTTCTATGATAGGGCAATCAGAGACCCGATTAGATCATTTTATATTAATGTTAATATAAGAATTAAGCGTAATTCTATCACATTTGGTCAATTTACGTCGCTCCTATTTCGGATAGCGTACTGGACTAAGCGGCATCTTAAAGCGCGTGGAATGGCGAGTAAAATGCACTATTAATCTTCTAGGGGAGGGCAAACAGAGACCCGATTAGATCATTTTATATTATAGTTAATTTCAGAATTCAGCGAAATTCTATCACATTTGTTCAATTTACGTCGCTCCTATTTCAGATAGCGTATTGGGCTAAGCGGCATCTCAAAGCGCATGAAATGGCGAGTAAAATGCACTATTATACTTCTAGGCTAGGGCGAACAGAGACCCGATTAGATCATTTTACATTATGGTTAATAAAAGAATTCAGCGAAATTCTATCACATTTGTTCACCTTACGTCGCTCCTATTTCAGATAGCGTATTGGGCTAAGCGGCATCTCAATGCGCATGAAATGGCGAGTAAGACGCACTATTAAACTTCTAGGGTAGGGCAAACTGAGACCCGATTAGATCATTTTATATTATGGTTAATTTAAGAATTCAGCAAAATTCAATCACATTTGTTCAATTTACGTCGCTCCTATTTCAGATAGCGTACTGGGCTAGGCGGCATCTTAAAGCGCCCGGAATGTCGAGTAAAATGCACTATTAAACTTCTATGATAGGGCAATCAGAGACCCGATTAAATCATTTTATATTTTGGTTAATATAAGAATTCAGCGAAATTCTATCACATTTGTTCAATTTATATCGCTCCTATTTCAGATAGCGTATTGGGCTAAGCGGCATCTCAAAGCGCATGAAATAAGGAGTAAAATGCACTATTAAAGTTCTAGGGTAGGGCAAACAGAGACCCGACTAGATCATTTTATATTATGGTTAATTTAAGAATTCAGCGAAATACTATCACATTCGTTCAATTTACGTCGCTCCTATTTCAGATAGCGTATTGGGCTAAGCGGCATCTCAAAGCGCATGAAATGAGGAGTAAAATGCACTATTAAAGTTCTAGGGTAGGGCAAACAGAGAACCGACTAGATCATTTTATATTATGGTTAATTTAAGAATTCAGCGAAATACTATCACATTCGTTCAATTTACGTCGCTCCTATTTCAGATAGCGTATTGGGCAAAGCGGCATCTCAAAGCGTATGAAATGACGAGTAAAATGCACTGTTAAACTTCTAGGGTAGGACAAGCAGTGACCCGATTAGACCATTTTATATTATGGTTAATTTAAGAATTCAGCAAAATTCTATCACATTTGTTCAATTTACGTCGCTCCTATTTCAGATAGCGTACTGGGCTAGGCGGCACCTTAAAGCGCGTGGAATGGCGATTAGAATGCACTATTAAGCTTCTATGATAGGGCAATAAGAGACCCGATTAGATCATTTTATATTTTGGTTAATATAAGAATTCAGCGAAATTCCATCACATTTATTCAATTTACGTCGCTCCTATTTCAGATAGCGTATTGGGCTAAGCGGCATCTCAAAGCGCATGAAATGGCGAGTAAAATGCACTATTAGATTTCTATGGTAGGGCGTACAGAGACCCGATTATATCATTTTATATTATGGTTAATTTAAGAATTCAGCAAAATTCTATCACATTTGTTCAATTTACGTCGCTCCTATTTCAGATACCGTACTGGGCTCGGCGGCATCTTAAAGCGCGTGGAATGGCGAGTGAAATGCACTATTAGACTTCTATGGTAGGGCGAACAGAGACCCGATTAGATCATTTTATATTATGGTTAATTTAAGAATTCAGCGAAATTCTATCACATTTGTTCAATTTACGTCGCTCCTATTTCAGATAGCGTATTGGGCTAAGCGGCATCTCAAAGAGCATGAAATGGCGAGTAAATTGCAGTATTAAACTTCTAGGATAAGGCAAACAGAGACCCGATTAGATCTTTTTACATTAAGGTTAATATAAGAATCCAGGGAAATTCTATCACATTTGTTCAATTTACGTCGCTCCTATTCCAGATAGTGTATTGGGCTATGCGGCACCTTAAAGCACATGAAATGGCGAGTAAAATGCACTACTAAACTTCTATGATAGGGCAAACAGAGACCCGATTATATCATTTTATATTACGGTTAATATAAGAATTCAGCGAAATTCTATCACATTTGTTCAATTTATGTCGCTCCTATTTCAGATAGCGTATTGGGCTAAGCGGCATCTCAAAGAGCATGAAATGGCGAGTAAATTGCAGTATTAAACTTCTAGGATAAGGCAAACAGAGACCCGATTAGATCATTTTATATTACGGTTAATATAAGAATTCAGCGTAATTCTATCACATTTGTTCAATTTACGTCGCTCCTATTTCAGATAGCGTATTGTGCTAAGCGGCATCTCGAAGCGCATGAAATGGCGAGTAAAATGCACTATTAAACTTCTAGGGTAGGTCTAACAGAGACCCGATTAGATCATTTTATATTACCGTCAATTTAGGAATTCAGCAAAATTCTATCACATTTGTTCAATTTACGTCGCTCCTATTTCAGATAGCGTACTGGGCGAGGCGGCATCTTAAAGCGCGTGGAATGGCGAGTAAAATGCACTATTAGCCTTCTATGATAGGGCAATCAGAGACCCGATTAGATCATTTTATATTAATGTTAATATAAGAATTAAGCGTAATTCTATCACATTTGTTCAATTTACGTCGCTCCTATTTCGGATAGCGTACTGGACTAAGCGGCATCTTAAAGCGCGTGGAATGGCGAGTAAAATGCACTATTGAACATCTATAATAGGGCAATCAGAGACCCGATTAGATCATTTTATAATTTGGTTAATATAAGAATTCAGCGAAATTCTATCACATTTATTCAATTTACGTCGCTGCTATTTCAGATAGCTTATAGGGCTAAGCGGCATCTCAAAGCGCATGAAATGACGAGTGAAATGCACTATTAAACTTCTAGGGTTGGTCGAACAGAGACCCGATTAGATCATTTTACATTAAGGATAATATAAGAATTCAGGGAAATTCTATCACATTTGTTCAATTTACGTCGCTCCTATTTCAGATAGCGTATTGGGCTAAGCGGCATCTCAAAGCGCATGAAATTACGAGTGAAATGCACTATTAAACTTCTAGGGTAGGACAAACAGAGACCCGATTAGATCATTTTATATTACGGTTAATATAAGAATTAAGCGTAATTCTATCACATTTGTTCAATTTACGTCACTCCTATTTCAGATAGCCTACTGGGCTAGCCGCCATCTTAGAGCGCGTGGAATAGCGAGTAAAATGCACTATTAGCATTCTATGATAGGGCAATCAGAGACCCGATTAGATCATTTTATATTTTGGTTAATATAAGAATTCAGCGAAATCCTATCACATTTGTTCAATTTACGTCGCTCCTATTTCAGATAGCGAATTGGGCCAAGCGGCTTCTCAAAGCGCATGGAATGGCGAATAAAATGCACTATTAAACTTCTAGGGTAGGGCAAACAGAGACCCGATTAGATCATTTTATATTTTGGTTAATATAAGAATTCAGCGATATCCTATCACATTTGTTCAATTTACGTCGCTCCTATTTCAGATAGCGAATTGGGCCAAGCGGCTTCTCAAAGCGCATGGAATGGCGAATAGAATGCACTATTAAACTTCTAGGGTAGGGCAAACAGAGACCCGATTAGATCATTTTATATTATCGTTAATTTAAGAATTCAGCAAAATTCTATCACATTTGTTCAATTTACGTCGCTCCTATTTCAGATAGCGTACTGGGCGAGGCGGCATCTTAAAGCGCGTGGAATGGCGAGTAAAATGCACTATTAGCCTTCTATGATAGGGCAATCAGAGACCCGATTAGATCATTTTATATTAATGTTAATATAAGAATTAAGCGTAATTCTATAACATTTGTTCAATTTACGTCGCTCCTATTTCGGATAGCGTACTGGACTAAGCGGCATCTTAAAGCACGTGGAATGGCGAGTAAAATGCACTATTAAAGTTCTAGGGTAGGGCAAACAGAGACCCGATTAGATCATTTTATATTTTGGTTAATTTAAGAATTCAGCGAAATACTATCACATTCGTTCAATTTACGTCGCTCCTATTTCAGATAGCGTATTGGGCAAAGCGGCATCTCAAAGCGCATGAAATGACGAGTATAATGTACTATTAAACTTCTAGGGTAGGACAAGCAGTGACCCGATTAGACCATTTTATATTATGGTTAATTTAAGAATTCAGCAAAATTCTATCACATTTGTTCAATTTACGTCGCTCCTATTTCAGATAGCGTACTGGGCTAGGCGTCAGCTTAAAGCGCGTGGAATGGCGAGTAAAATGCACTATTAAACTTCTATGATAGGGCAATCAGAGACCCGATTAGATCATTTTATATTTTGGTTAATATAAGGATTCATCGAAATTCTATCACATTTGTTCAATTTACGTCGCTCACGTTTCATATAGCGTATTGGGCTAAGCGGCATCTCAAAGCGCATGAAATGGCGAGTAAAATGCACTATTAAACTTCTAGGGTAGGGCAAACGGAGACCCGATTAGATCATTTTATATTATGGTTAATTTAAGAATTCAGCAAAATTCTATCACATTTGTTCAATTTACGTCGCTCCTATTTCAGATAGCGTACTGGGCGAGGCGGCATCTTAAAGCGCGTGGAATGGCGAGTAAAATGCACTATTAGCCTTCTATGATAGGGCAATCAGAGACCCGATTAGATCATTTTATATTAATGTTAATATAAGAATTAAGCGTAATTCTATCACATTTGTTCAATTTACGCCGCTCCTATTTCAGATAGCGTACTGGGCGTGGCGGCATCTTAAAGCGCGTGGAATGGCGAGTAAAATGCACTATTAGCCTTCTATGATAGGGCAATCAGAGACCCGATTAGATCATTTTATATTAATGTTAATATAAGAATTAAGCGTAATTCTATCACATTTGGTCAATTTACGTCGCTCCTATTTCGGATAGCGTACTGGACTAAGCGGCATCTTAAAGCGCGTGGAATGGCGAGTAAAATGCACTATTAATCTTCTAGGGGAGGGCAAACAGAGACCCGATTAGATCATTTTATATTATAGTTAATTTCAGAATTCAGCGAAATTCTATCACATTTGTTCAATTTACGTCGCTCCTATTTCAGATAGCGTATTGGGCTAAGCGGCATCTCAAAGCGCATGAAATGGCGAGTAAAATGCACTATTATACTTCTAGGCTAGGGCGAACAGAGACCCGATTAGATCATTTTACATTATGGTTAATAAAAGAATTCAGCGAAATTCTATCACATTTGTTCACCTTACGTCGCTCCTATTTCAGATAGCGTATTGGGCTAAGCGGCATCTCAATGCGCATGAAATGGCGAGTAAGACGCACTATTAAACTTCTAGGGTAGGGCAAACTGAGACCCGATTAGATCATTTTATATTATGGTTAATTTAAGAATTCAGCAAAATTCAATCACATTTGTTCAATTTACGTCGCTCCTATTTCAGATAGCGTACTGGGCTAGGCGGCATCTTAAAGCGCCCGGAATGTCGAGTAAAATGCACTATTAAACTTCTATGATAGGGCAATCAGAGACCCGATTAAATCATTTTATATTTTGGTTAATATAAGAATTCAGCGAAATTCTATCACATTTGTTCAATTTATATCGCTCCTATTTCAGATAGCGTATTGGGCTAAGCGGCATCTCAAAGCGCATGAAATAAGGAGTAAAATGCACTATTAAAGTTCTAGGGTAGGGCAAACAGAGACCCGACTAGATCATTTTATATTATGGTTAATTTAAGAATTCAGCGAAATACTATCACATTCGTTCAATTTACGTCGCTCCTATTTCAGATAGCGTATTGGGCTAAGCGGCATCTCAAAGCGCATGAAATGAGGAGTAAAATGCACTATTAAAGTTCTAGGGTAGGGCAAACAGAGACCCGACTAGATCATTTTATATTATGGTTAATTTAAGAATTCAGCGAAATACTATCACATTCGTTCAATTTACGTCGCTCCTATTTCAGATAGCGTATTGGGCAAAGCGGCATCTCAAAGCGCATGAAATGACGAGTAAAATGCACTGTTAAACTTCTAGGGTAGGACAAGCAGTGACCCGATTAGACCATTTTATATTATGGTTAATTTAAGAATTCAGCAAAATTCTATCACATTTGTTCAATTTACGTCGCTCCTATTTCAGATAGCGTACTGGGCTAGGCGGCACCTTAAAGCGCGTGGAATGGCGATTAGAATGCACTATTAAGCTTCTATGATAGGGCAATAAGAGACCCGATTAGATCATTTTATATTTTGGTTAATATAAGAATTCAGCGAAATTCCATCACATTTATTCAATTTACGTCGCTCCTATTTCAGATAGCGTATTGGGCTAAGCGGCATCTCAAAGCGCATGAAATGGCGAGTAAAATGCACTATTAGATTTCTATGGTAGGGCGTACAGAGACCCGATTATATCATTTTATATTATGGTTAATTTAAGAATTCAGCAAAATTCTATCACATTTGTTCAATTTACGTCGCTCCTATTTCAGATACCGTACTGGGCTCGGCGGCATCTTAAAGCGCGTGGAATGGCGAGTGAAATGCACTATTAGACTTCTATGGTAGGGCGAACAGAGACCCGATTAGATCATTTTATATTATGGTTAATTTAAGAATTCAGCGAAATTCTATCACATTTGTTCAATTTACGTCGCTCCTATTTCAGATAGCGTATTGGGCTAAGCGGCATCTCAAAGAGCATGAAATGGCGAGTAAATTGCAGTATTAAACTTCTAGGATAAGGCAAACAGAGACCCGATTAGATCTTTTTACATTAAGGTTAATATAAGAATCCAGGGAAATTCTATCACATTTGTTCAATTTACGTCGCTCCTATTCCAGATAGTGTATTGGGCTATGCGGCACCTTAAAGCACATGAAATGGCGAGTAAAATGCACTACTAAACTTCTATGATAGGGCAAACAGAGATCCGATTATATCATTTTATATTACGGTTAATATAAGAATTCAGCGAAATTCTATCACATTTGTTCAATTTATGTCGCTCCTATTTCAGATAGCGTATTGGGCTAAGCGGCATCTCAAAGAGCATGAAATGGCGAGTAAATTGCAGTATTAAACTTCTAGGATAAGGCAAACAGAGACCCGATTAGATCATTTTATATTACGGTTAATATAAGAATTCAGCGTAATTCTATCACATTTGTTCAATTTACGTCGCTCCTATTTCAGATAGCGTATTGTGCTAAGCGGCATCTCGAAGCGCATGAAATGGCGAGTAAAATGCACTATTAAACTTCTAGGGTAGGTCTAACAGAGACCCGATTAGATCATTTTATATTACCGTCAATTTAGGAATTCAGCAAAATTCTATCACATTTGTTCAATTTACGTCGCTCCTATTTCAGATAGCGTACTGGGCGAGGCGGCATCTTAAAGCGCGTGGAATGGCGAGTAAAATGCACTATTAGCCTTCTATGATAGGGCAATCAGAGACCCGATTAGATCATTTTATATTAATGTTAATATAAGAATTAAACGTAATTCTATCACATTTGTTCAATTTACGTCGCTCCTATTTCGGATAGCGTACTGGACTAAGCGGCATCTTAAAGCGCGTGGAATGGCGAGTAAAATGCACTATCGAACATCTATAATAGGGCAATCAGAGACCCGATTAGATCATTTTATAATTTGGTTAATATAAGAATTCAGCGAAATTCTATCACATTTATTCAATTTACGTCGCTGCTATTTCAGATAGCTTATAGGGCTAAGCGGCATCTCAAAGCGCATGAAATGACGAGTGAAATGCACTATTAAACTTCTAGGGTTGGTCGAACAGAGACCCGATTAGATCATTTTACATTAAGGATAATATAAGAATTCAGGGAAATTCTATCACATTTGTTCAATTTACGTCGCTCCTATTTCAGATAGCGTATTGGGCTAAGCGGCATCTCAAAGCGCATGAAATTACGAGTGAAATGCACTATTAAACTTCTAGGGTAGGACAAACAGAGACCCGATTAGATCATTTTATATTACGGTTAATATAAGAATTAAGCGTAATTCTATCACATTTGTTCAATTTACGTCACTCCTATTTCAGATAGCCTACTGGGCTAGCCGCCATCTTAGAGCGCGTGGAATAGCGAGTAAAATGCACTATTAGCATTCTATGATAGGGCAATCAGAGACCCGATTAGATCATTTTATATTTTGGTTAATATAAGAATTCAGCGAAATCCTATCACATTTGTTCAATTTACGTCGCTCCTATTTCAGATAGCGAATTGGGCCAAGCGGCTTCTCAAAGCGCATGGAATGGCGAATAAAATGCACTATTAAACTTCTAGGGTAGGGCAAACAGAGACCCGATTAGATCATTTTATATTTTGGTTAATATAAGAATTCAGCGATATCCTATCACATTTGTTCAATTTACGTCGCTCCTATTTCAGATAGCGAATTGGGCCAAGCGGCTTCTCAAAGCGCATGGAATGGCGAATAGAATGCACTATTAAACTTCTAGGGTAGGGCAAACAGAGACCCGATTAGATCATTTTATATTATCGTTAATTTAAGAATTCAGCAAAATTCTATCACATTTGTTCAATTTACGTCGCTCCTATTTCAGATAGCGTACTGGGCGAGGCGGCATCTTAAAGCGCGTGGAATGGCGAGTAAAATGCACTATTAGCCTTCTATGATAGGGCAATCAGAGACCCGATTAGATCATTTTATATTAATGTTAATATAAGAATTAAGCGTAATTCTATCACATTTGTTCAATTTACGTCGCTCCTATTTCGGATAGCGTACTGGACTAAGCGGCATCTTAAAGCACGTGGAATGGCGAGTAAAATGCACTATTAAAGTTCTAGGGTAGGGCAAACAGAGACCCGATTAGATCATTTTATATTTTGGTTAATTTAAGAATTCAGCGAAATACTATCACATTCGTTCAATTTACGTCGCTCCTATTTCAGATAGCGTATTGGGCAAAGCGGCATCTCAAAGCGCATGAAATGACGAGTATAATGTACTATTAAACTTCTAGGGTAGGACAAGCAGTGACCCGATTAGACCATTTTATATTATGGTTAATTTAAGAATTCAGCAAAATTCTATCACATTTGTTCAATTTACGTCGCTCCTATTTCAGATAGCGTACTGGGCTAGGCGTCAGCTTAAAGCGCGTGGAATGGCGAGTAAAATGCACTATTAAACTTCTATGATAGGGCAATCAGAGACCCGGTTAGATCATTTTATATTTTGGTTAATATAAGGATTCATCGAAATTCTATCACATTTGTTCAATTTACGTCGCTCACGTTTCATATAGCGTATTGGGCTAAGCGGCATCTCAAAGCGCATGAAATGGCGAGTAAAATGCACTATTAAACTTCTAGGGTAGGGCAAACAGAGACCCGATTAGATCATTTTATATTATGGTTAATTTAATCATTCAGCAAAATTCTATCACTTTTGTTCAATTTACGTCGTTCGTATTTCAGATAGCGTACTGGGCTAGGCGGCACCTTAAAGCGCGTGGAATGGCGATTAAAATGCACTATTAAGCTTCTTTGATAGGGCAATAAGAGACCCGATTAGATCATTTTATATTTTGGTTAATATAAGAATTCAGCGAAATTCCATCACATTTATTCAATTTACGTCGCTCCTATTTTAGATAGCGTATTGGGCCAAGCGGCATCTCAAAGCGCGTGGAATGGCGAGTGAAATGCACTATTAGACTTCTATGGTAGGGCGAACAGAGACCCGATTAGATCATTTTATATTATGGTTAATTTAAGAATTCAGCGAAATTCTATCACATTTGTTCAATTTACGTCGCTCCTATTTCAGATAGCGTATTGGGCTAAGCGGCATCTCAAAGAGCATGAAATGGCGAGTAAATTGCAGTATTCAACTTCTAGGATAAGGCAAACAGAGACCCGGTTAGATCTTTTTGCATTAAGGTTAATATAAGAATCCAGGGAAATTCTATCACATTTGTTCAATTTACGTCGCTCCTATTCCAGATAGTGTATTGGGCTATGCGGCACCTTAAAGCACATGAAATGGCGAGTAAAATGCCCTATTAAACTTCTAGGGTAGGTCAAACAGAGACCCGATTAGATCATTTTATATTATGGTTAATTTAAGAATTCAGCAAAATTCTATCACATTTGTTCAATTTACGTCGCTCCTATTTCAGATAGCGTATTGGGCTAAGCGGCATCTCAAAGCGCATGAAATGGCGAGTGAAATGCACTATTAGACTTCTATGGTAGGGCGAACAGAGAGCCGATTAGATCATTTTACATTAAGGTTAATATAAGTATTCAGGGAAATTCTATCACATTTGATCAATTTACGTCGCTCCTATTCCAGATAGCGTATTAGGCTATGCGGCATCTCAAAGCACATGAAATGGCGAGTAAAATGCACTATTAAACTTCTAGGGTAGGTCAAACAGAGACCCGATTAGATCATTTTATATTATGGTTAATTTAAGAATTCAGTGAAATTCTATCACGTTTGTTCAATTTACGTCGCTCCTATTTCAGACAGCGTATTGGGCTAAGCGGCATCTCAAAGCGCGCGGAATGGAGAGTAAAATGCACAATTATACTTCTATGCTAGGGCAATCAGAGACCCGATTAGATCATTTTATATTTTGGTTAATATAAGAATTAAGTGAAATTCTATCACATTTGTTCAATTTACGTCGCTCCTATTTCAGATAGCGTATTGGGCAAAGCGGCATCTCAAAGCGTATGAAATGGCGAATAAAATGCACTATTAAAGTTCTAGGCTAGGGCGAACAGAGATCCGATTAGATCATTTTACATTATGGTTAATAAAAGAGTTCAGCGAAATTCTATCACATTTGTTCAACTTATATCGCTCCTATTTCAGATAGCTTATTAGGCTATGCGGCATCACAAAGCGCATGAAATGACGAGTAAAATGCACTATTAAAGTTCTAGGGTAGGGCAAACAGAGACCCGATTAGATCATTTTATATTATGGTTAATTTAAGAATTGAGCGAAATTCTATCACATTCGTTCAATTTACGTCGCTCCTATTTCAGATAGCGTATTGGGCAAAGCGGCATCTCAAAGCGCATGAAATGACGAGTAAAATGCACTATTAATCTTCTAGGGTACGGCAAGCAGAGACTCGATTAGATCATTTTATATTATGGTTAATTTAAGATTTCAGCAAAATTCTATCACATTCGTTCAATTTAGGTCGCTCCTATTTCAGATAGCGTATTGGGCTAAGCGGCATCTCAAAGCGCATGAAATGGCGAGTGAAATGCACTATAAGACTTCTATGGTAGGGCGAAGAGAGACCCGATGTGATCATTTTACATTGAGGTTAATATAAGAATTCACAGAAATTCTATCACATTTGTTCAATTTACGTCGCTCCTATTTCAGATAGCGTATTGGGCTATGCGGCATCTCAAAGCGCATGAAATGGCGAGTAAAATGCACTGTTAAACTTCTAGGGTAGGGCAAGCAGAGACCCGATTAGATCATTTTATATTATGGTTAATTTAAGAATTCAGCAAAATTCTATCACAATCGTTCAATTTAGGTCGCTCCTATTTCAGATAGCGTACTGGGCTAGGCGGCATCTTAAAGCGCGTGGGATGCCGAGTAAAATCCACTATTAAACTTCCAGGCTAGGGCGAACAGAGACCAGATTAGACCATTTTACATTCTGGTTAATAAAATAATTCAGCGAAATTCTATCACATTTGTTCAACTTTCGTCGCTCCTATTTCAGATAGCGTATTAGGCTAAGCGGCAGCTTAAAGCACATGAAATGGCGAGTAAAATGCACTATCAAACTTCTATGATAGGGCAAACAGAGGCCCGATTACATCATTTTATATTACGGTCAATATAAGAATTCAGCGTAATTCTATCACATTTGTTCAACTTACGTAGCTCCTATTTCAGATACCGTACTCGGCTAGGCGGCATCATAAAGCGCGTGGAATCGCGAGTAAAATGCACTATTAAACTTCTATGATAGGGCAATCAGAGACCCGATTAGATCATTTTATATTTTGTTTAATATAAGATTTCAGGGAAATTCTATCGTATTTGTTCAATTTACGTCGCTCCTATTTCAGATAGCGTATTGGGCTAAGCGGCATCTCAAAGCGCATGAAATGGAGAATAAAATGCACTATTAAACTTCAAGGCTAGGGAGAACACAGACCCGATTAGATCATTTTACATTATGGTTCATAAAAGAATTCAGCGAAACTCTATCACATTTTTTCAACTTACGTCGCTCCTATTTCCGATAGCGTATTGGGCTAAGCGGCAGCTCAAAGCGCATGAAATGGAGAGTAAAATGCAATATTAAGCTTCTAGGGTAGGGCAAAAAGGCACCCGATTAGATCATTTTATATTATGGTTAATTTAAGAATTCAGCAAAATTCTATCACATTTGTTCAATTTACGTCGCTCCTATTTCAGATAGCGTATTGGGCTAAGCGGCATTTCAAAGCGCATGAAATGGCGAGTAAAATGCCCTATTAAACTTCTAGGATAAGGCAAACAGAGACCCGAGTAGATCATTTTATATTACGGTAAATATAAGAATACGGCGTAATTCTATCACATTTGTTCAATTTACGTCGCTGCTATTCCAGATAGCTTATTGTGGTTAGCGGCATCTCAAAGCGCATGAAATGACGAGTGAAATGCACTATTAAACTTCTAGGGTAGGGCAAACAGAGACCCGATTAGATCATTTTATATTAAGGTTACTTTAAGAATTCAGCGAAATTCTATCACATTTGTTCAATTTACGTCGCTCCTATTTCAGATAGCGTATTCGGCTAAGCGGCATCTCAAAGCGCATGCAATGGCGAATAAAATGCACTACTAAACTTCTAGGCTAGGGCGAACAGAGACCCGCTCAGATAATTTTACATTACGGTTAATAAAAGAATTCAGCGAGATTCTATCACATTTGTTCAAATTACGTCGCTCCTATTTCAGATAGCGTATTGGGCTAAGCGGCATCTCAAAGTGCATGAAATGGCGAGTGAAATGCACTATTAGACTTCTATGGTAGGGCGAACAGAGACCCGATTAGATCATTTTACATTAAGGTTAATATATGAATTCACGGAAATTCTATCACATTTGTTGAATTTACGTCGCTCCTATTTCAGATAGCGTATTGGGCTAAGCGGCATTTCAAAGCGCATGAAATGGCGAGTAAAATGCACTATTAAACTTCTCGGATAAGGCAAACAGAGACCCGATTAGATGATTTTATATTACGGTTAATATAAGAATTCAGCGTAATTCTATCACATTTGTTCATCTTACGTCGCTCCTATTTCAGATAGCGTACTGGGCTAGGCGGCATCTTAAAGCGCGTGGAAGGGCGAGTAAAATGCACTACTATACTTCTATGATACAGTAATCAGAGACCCGATAACATCATTTTATATTTTGTTTAATATAAGATTTCGGGGAAATTCTATCACATTTGATTAATTTACGTCGCTCCTATTTCAGATAGCGTATTGGGCTAAGCGGCATCTCAAAGCGCATGAAATGGCGAATAAAATGCACTATTAAACTTCTAGGCTAGGGCAAACAGAGACCCGATTAGATCATTTTATATTAAGGTTACTTTAAGAATTCAGGGAAATTCTATCACATTTGATCAATTTACGTCGCTCCTATTCCAGATAGCGTATTAGGCTATGCGGCATCTCAAAGCACATGAAATGGCGAGTAAAATGCACTATTAAACTTCTAGGGTAGGTCAAACAGAGACCCGATTAGATCATTTTATATTATGGTTAATTTAAGAATTCAGTGAAATTCTATCACGTTTGTTCAATTTACGTCGCTCCTATTTCAGACAGCGTATTGGGCTAAGCGGCATCTCAAAGCGCGCGGAATGGAGAGTAAAATGCACAATTATACTTCTATGCTAGGGCAATCAGAGACCCGATTAGATCATTTTACATTTTGGTTAATATAAGAATTAAGTGAAATTCTATCACATTTGTTCAATTTACGTCGCTCCTATTTCAGATAGCGTATTGGGCAAAGCGGCATCTCAAAGCGTATGAAATGGCGAATAAAATGCACTATTAAAGTTCTAGGCTAGGGCGAACAGAGATCCGATTAGATCATTTTACATTATGGTTAATAAAAGAGTTCAGCGAAATTCTATCACATTTGTTCAACTTATATCGCTCCTATTTCAGATAGCGTATTAGGCTATGCGGCATCACAAAGCGCATGAAATGACGAGTAAAATGCACTATTAAAGTTCTAGGGTAGGGCAAACAGAGACCCGAT
This sequence comes from Macropis europaea, assembly GCA_916610135.2. Classification (NCBI taxonomy): domain Eukaryota; kingdom Metazoa; phylum Arthropoda; class Insecta; order Hymenoptera; family Melittidae; genus Macropis; species Macropis europaea. Next base: position 165,139 of record CAKAJE020000551.1, on the reverse strand, counting down.
TAGATCATTTTATATTATGGTTAATTTAAGAATTGAGCGAAATTCTATCACATTCGTTCAATTTACGTCGCTCCTATTTCAGATAGCGTATTGGGCAAAGCGGCATCTCAAAGCGCATGCAATGACGAGTAAAATGCACTATTAAACTTCTAGGGTACGGCAAGCAGAGACTCGATTAGATCATTTTATATTATGGTTAATTTAAGATTTCAGCAAAATTCTATCACTTTCGTTCAATTTAGGTCGCTCCTATTTCAGATAGCGTATTGGGCTAAGCGGCATCTCAAAGCGCATGAAATGGCGAGTGAAATGCACTATAAGACTTCTATGGTAGGGCGAAGAGAGACCCGATGTGATCATTTTACATTGAGGTTAATATAAGAATTCACAGAAATTCTATCACATTTGTTCAATTTACGTCGCTCCTATTTCAGATAGCGTATTGGGCTATGCGGCATCTCAAAGCGCATGAAATGGCGAGTAAAATGCACTGTTAAACTTCTAGGGTAGGGCAAGCAGAGACCCGATTAGATCATTTTATATTATGGTTAATTTAAGAATTCAGCAAAATTCTATCACATTCGTTCAATTTAGGTCGCTCCTATTTCAGATAGCGTACTGGGCTAGGCGGCATCTTAAAGCGCGTGGGATGCCGAGTAAAATCCACTATTAAACTTCCAGGCTAGGGCGAACAGAGACCAGATTAGACCATTTTACATTCTGGTTAATAAAATAATTCAGCGAAATTCTATCACATTTGTTCAACTTTCGTCGCTCCTATTTCAGATAGCGTATTAGGCTAAGCGGCAGCTTAAAGCACATGAAATGGCGAGTAAAATGCACTATCAAACTTCTATGATAGGGCAAACAGAGGCCCGATTACATCATTTTATATTACGGTCAATATAAGAATTCAGCGTAATTCTATCACATTTGTTCAACTTACGTAGCTCCTATTTCAGATACCGTACTCGGCTAGGCGGCATCATAAAGCGCGTGGAATCGCGAGTAAAATGCACTATTAAACTTCTATGATAGGGCAATCAGAGACCCGATTAGATCATTTTATATTTTGTTTAATATAAGATTTCAGGGAAATTCTATCGTATTTGTTCAACTTACGTCGCTCCTATTTCAGATAGCGTACTGGGCTAGGCGCCATCTTAAAGCGCGTGGAATGGCGAGTAAAATGCACAGCTCAACTTTTATGATAGGGCAATCAGAGACCCGATTAGCTCATTTTATATTTTGTTTAATATAAGATTTCATGGAAATTCTATCACATTTGTTCAATTTACGTCGCTCCTATTTCAGATAGCTTATTGGGCTAAGCGGCATGTCAAAGCGCATGAAATGACGAGTGAAATGCACTGTTAAACTTCTATGATATTGCAATCAGAGACCCGATTAGATCATTTTATATTTTGTTTAATATAAGATTTCAGGGAAATTCTATCACATTTGTTCAATTTACGTCGCTCCTATTTCAGATAGCTTATTGGGCTAAGCGGCATCTGAAGGCGCATGAAATGGCGAGTAAAACGCACTATTAAACTTCTAGGGTAGGGCAAACAGAGACCCGATGAGATCATTTTATATTATGGTTAATTTAAGATGTCAGCAAAATTTTATCACATTTGTTCAATTTACGCCGCTCCTATTTCAGATAGCGTACTGGGCTAGGCGGCATCTTAAAGCGCGTGGAATGGCGTGTAATATGCACTACTAAACTTCTATGATAGGGCAATCAGAGACCCGATTAGATCATTTTATATTTTGGTTAATATAAGAATTCAGCGAAATTCTACCACATTTGTTCAATTTACGTCGCTCCTATTACAGATAACTTATTGTGCTTAGCGGCATCTCAAAGCGCATGAAGTTACGAGTGAAGTGCACTATTAAACTTCTAGGGTAGTGCAAACAGAGACCCGATTAGATCATTTTACATTATGGTTAATGTAAGAATTCAGCGTAATTCTATCACATTTGTTCAACTTACGTCGCTCCTATTTCAGATAGCCTACTGGGCTAGGCGGCATCTTAAAGCGCGTGGAATGGCGAGTAAAATGCACTACTAAACTTCTATGATAGGACAATCAGAGACCCGATTAGATCATTTTATATTTTGGTTAATATAAGAATTCAGCGAAATTCTATCACATTTGTTCAATTTACGTCGCTCCTATTACAGATAGCTTATTGTGCTTAGCGGCATCTCAAAGCGCATGAAGTGACGAGTGAAATGCACTATTAAACTTCTAGGGTAGGGCAAACAGAGACCCGATTATATCATTTTACATTATGGTTAATGTAAGAATTCAGCGAAATTCTATCACATTTGTTCAATTTACGTCGCTCCTATTTCAGATAGCTTATTGGGCTTAGCGGCATCTCAAAGCGCATGAAGTGCCGAGTGAAATGCACTATTAAACTTCTAGGGTAGGGCAAACAGAGACCCGATTAGATCATTTTATATTATGGTTAATTTAAGAATTCAGCAAAATTCTATCACATTTGTTCAACTTACGTCGCTCCTATTTCAGATAGCGTACTGGGCTAGGCGCCATCTTAAAGCGCGTGGAATGGCGAGTAAAACGCACTGCTCAACTTCTAGGCTAGGGCGAACAGAGACCCGATCAGATCATTTTACATTATGGTTAATAAAAGAATTCAGAGAAATTCTATCACATTTGTTCAAATTACGTCGCTCCTATTTCAGATAGCGTATTGGGCTAAGCGGCATCTCAACGTGCATGAAATGGCGAGTGAAATGCACTATTAGACTTCTATGGTAGGGCGAACAGAGACCCGATTAGATCATTTTACATTAAGGTTAATATACGAATTCACGGAAATTCTATCACATTTGTTCAATTTACGTCGCTCCTATTTCAGATAGCGTATTGGGCTAAGCGGCATTTCAAAGCGCATGAAATGGCGAGTAAAATGCACTATTAAACTTCTCGGATAAGGCAAACAGAGACCCGATTAGATGATTTTATATTACGGTTAATATAAGAATTCAGCGTAATTCTATCACATTTGTTCATCTTACGTCGCTCCTATTTCAGGTAGCGTACTGGGCTAGGCGGCATCTTAAAGCGCGTGGAAGAGCGAGTAAAATGCACTACTATACTTCTATGATAGGGCAATCAGAGACCCGATTATATCATTTTATATTTTGTTTAATATAAGATTTCAGGGAAATTCTATCACATTTGATTAATTTACGTCGCTCCTATTTCAGATAGCGTATTGGGCTAAGCGGCATCTCAAAGCGCATGAAATGGCGAATAAAATGCACTATTAAACTTCTAGGCTAGGGCGAACAGAGACCCGATTAGATCATTTTACGTTATGGTTAATAAAAGAATTCAGCGAAATTCTATCACGTTTGTTCAACTTACGTCGCTCCTATTTCAGATAGCGTACTGGGCTAGGCGCCATCTTAAAGCGCGTGGAATGGCGAGTAAAATGCACAGCTCAACTTTTATGATAGGGCAATCAGAGACCCGATTAGCTGATTTTATATTTTGTTTAATATAAGATTTCATGGAAATTCTATCACATTTGTTCAATTTACGTCGCTCCTATTTCAGATAGCTTATTGGGCTAAGCGGTATGTCAAAGCGCATGAAATGACGAGTGAAATGCAGTGTTAAACTTCTATGATATTGCAATCAGAGACCCGATTAGATCATTTTATATTTTGTTTAATATAAGATTTCAGGGAAATTCTATCACATTTGTTCAATTTACGTCGCTCCTATTTCAGATAGCTTATTGGGCTAAGCGGCATCTGGAGGCGCATGAAATGGCGAGTAAAATGAACTATTAAACTTCGAGGGTAGGGCAAACAGAGACCCGATGAGATCATTTTATATTATGGTTAATTTAAGATGTCAGCAAAATTTTATCACATTTGTTCAATTTCCGTCGCTCCTATTTCAGATAGCGTACTGGGCTAGGCGGCATCTTAAAGCGCGTGGAATGGCGTGTAATATGCACTACTAAACTTCTATGATAGGGCAATCAGAGACCCGATTAGATCATTTTATATTTTGGTTAATATAAGAAATCAGCGAAATTCTATCACATTTGTTCAATTTACGTCGCTCCTATTACAGATAACTTATTGTGCTTAGCGGCATCTCAAAGCGCATGAAGTTACGAGTGAAATGCACTATTAAACTTCTAGGGTAGTGCAAACAGAGACCCGATTAGATCATTTTACATTATGGTTAATGTAAGAATTCAGCGTAATCCTATCACATTTGTTCAACTTACGTCGCTCCTATTTCAGATACCGTACTGGGCTAGGCGGCATCTTAAAGCGCGTGGAATGGCGAGTAAAATGCACTACTAAACTTCTATGAAAGGGCAATCAGAGACCCGATGAGATCATTTTATATTATGGTTAATTTAAGAATTCAGGGAAATTCTATCACATTTGTTCAATTTACGTCGCTCCTATTTCAGATAGCGTATTGGGCTAAGCGGCATCACAAAGCGCATGAAATGGCGAACAAAATGCACTATTAAAGTTCTAGGCTCGGGCGAACAGAGATCCGATTAGATCATTTTACAATATGGTTAATAAAAGAATTCAGCGAAATTCTATCACATTTGTTCAACTTATATCGCTCCAATTTCAGATAGCGTATTAGGCTAAGCGGCATCTCAAAGCGCATGAAATGACGAGTAAAATGCACTATTAAAGTTCTAGGGTAGGGCAAACAGAGACCCGATTAGATCATTTTATATTATGGTTAATTTAAGAATCGAGCGAAATTCTATCACATTCGTGCAATTTACGTCGCTCCTATTTCATATAGCGTATTGGGCAAAGCGGCATCTCAAAGCGCATGAAATGACGAGTAAAATGCACTATTAAACTTCTAGGGTAGGGCAAGCAGAGACCCGATTAGATCATTTTATATTATGGTTAATTTAAGAATTCAGCAAAATTCTATCACATTCGTTCTATTTAGGTCGCTCCTATTTCAGATAGCGTATTGGGCTAAGCGGCATCTCAAAGCGCATGAAATGGCGAGTGAAATGCACTATAAGACTTCTATGGTCGGGCGAACAGAGACCAGATTAGATCATTTTACATTCTGGATAATAAAATAATTCAGCGAAATTCTATCACATTTGTTCAACTTTCATCGCTCCTATTTCAGATAGCGTATTGAGCTAAGCGGCATCTCGAAGCGCATGAAATGGCGAGTATAATGCACTATTAAACTTCTAGGATAAGGAAAACAGATACCCGATTAGATCATTTTATATTACGGTTAATATAAGAATGCAGCGTAATTCTATCACATTTGTTCAAGTTACGTCGCTCCTATTTCAGATAGCGTACTGGGCTAGATGGCATCTTAAAGCACGTGGAATGGCGAGTAAAATGCACTACTAATCTTCTATGATAGGGCAATCAGAGACCCGATTAGATCATTTTATATTTTATTTAATATAAGATTTCGGGGAAATTCTATCACATTTGTTCAATTTACGTCGCTCCTATTTCAGATAGCGTATTGGGCTAAGCGGCAACTGAAAGCGCATGATATGACGAGTGAAATGCACTATTAAACTTCTAGGGTAGGGCGAACGGAGACCCGATTAGATCATTTTACATTAAGGTTAATATAAGAATTCAGGGAAATTCTATCACATTTGTTCAATTTACGTCGCTCCTATTTCAGATAGCGTATTGGGCTACGCGGCATCTCAAAGCGCATGAAATGGCGAATAAAACGCACTATTAAACTTCTAGGCTAGGGCGAACAGAGACCCGATTAGATCATTTTACATTCTGGTTAATAAAATAATTCAGCGCAATTCTGTCACATTTGTTCAACTTTCGTTGCTCCTATTTCAGATAGCGTATTGGCTTAAGCGGCATCTCAAAGCGCATGAAATGGCGAGTACAATGCACTACTAAACTTCTAGGGTAGGGCAAACAGAGACCCGATTAGATCATTTTATATTATGGTTAATTTAAGAATTCAGCCAAATTCTATCACATTTGTTCAATTTACGTCGCTCCTATTTCGGATAGCGTACTGGGCTAGGCGGCATCCTAAAGCGCGTGGAGTGGCGAGTAAAATGCACTATTAAACTTGTATGATAGGGCAATCAGAGACGCGATTAGATCATTTTATATTTTGTTTAATACAAGATTTCAGGGAAATTCTATCACATTTGTTCAATTCGTGTCGCTCATATTTCAGATAGCGTATTGGGCTAAGCGGCATCTCAAAGCGCATGAAATGGCGAGTAAAATGCACTATTAAACTCCTAGGGTAGGGCAAACAGAGACCCGATTAGATCATTTTATATTATGGTTAATTTAAGAATTCAGCAAGATTCTATCACATTTGTTGAATTTACGTCGCTCCTATTTCAGATAGCGTACTGGGCTAGGCGTCATCTTAAAGCGCGTGGAATGGCAAGTAAAATGCACTGTTAAACTTCTATGATAGGGCAGTCAGAGACCCGATTAGATCATTTCATATTTTGTTTCTTATAAGATTTCAGGGAAATCCTATCACATTTGTTCTATTTACGTCGCTCCTATTTCAGTTAGCGTATTGGGCTAACCGGCATCTCAAAGCGCATGAAATGGCGAATAAAATGGACTATTAAACTTCTAGGGTAGGGCAAACGGAGACCCGATTAGATCATTTTATATTACGGTTAACATAAGAATTTAGCGTAATTCTATCACATTTCTCAAATTACGTCGCTCCTATTTCAGATAGCGTACTGGGCTGGCCGGCATCTTAAAGCGCGTGGAATGGCGAGTAAAATGCACTATTAAACTTCTATGATAGGGCAATCAGTGACACGATTAGATCATTTTATATTATAGTTAATTTATGAATTCAGCGAAATTCTATCACATTTGTTCAATTTACGTCGCTCCTATTTCAGATAGCGTATTGGGCTAAGCGGCATCTCAAAGCGCATGAAATGCCGAGCAAAATGCACTATTAAACTTCTAGGGTAGGGCAAACAGAGACCCGATTAGATCATTTTATATTTTTGTTAATATAAGAATTCAGCGAAGTTCTATCACATTTGTTCAATTTACGTCGCTCATATTTCCGATGGCGTATTGGGCTAAGCGGCATCTCAAAGCGCATGAAATGGCGAGTAAAATGCACTATTAAACTTCTACGGTAGGGCAATCAGTGACCCGATTAGATCATTTTATATTATAGTTAATTTAAGAATTCATCGATATTCTATCACATTTGTTCAATTTACGTCGCTCCTATTTCAGAGAGCGTATTGGGCTATGCGGCATCTTAAAGCGCTCGGAATGGCGAGTAAAATGCACTATTAAACTTGTATGATAGGGCAATCAGAGACGCGATTAGATCATTTTATATTTTGTTTAATACAAGATTTCAGGGAAATCCTATCACATTTGTTCTATTTACGTCGCTCCTATTTCAGTTAGCGTATTGGGCTAACCGGCATCTCAAAGCGCATGAAATGGCGAATAAAATGGACTATTAAACTTCTAGGGTAGGGCAAACAGAGACCCGATTAGATCATTTTATATTACGGTTAATATAAGAATTCAGCGAAATTCTATCACATTTCTTCAATTTACGTCGCTCCTATTTCAGATAGCGTATTGGGCTAAGCGGCATCTCAAAGCGCATGAAATGGCGAATAAAATGGACTATTAAACTTCTAGGGTAGGGCAAACAGAGACCCGACTAGATCATTTTATATTACGGTTAATATAAGAATTCAGCGTAATTCTATCACATTTGTTCAATTTACGTCGCTCCTATTTCAGATAGCGTACTGGGCTAGGCGGCATCTTAAAGCGCGTGGAAGAGCGAGTAAAATGCACTACTATACTTCAATGATACAGTAATCAGAGACCCGATTACATCATTTTATATTTTGTTTAATATAAGATTTCAGGGAAATTCTATCACAATTGATTAATTTACGTCGCTCCTATTTCAGATAGCGTACTGGGCTAGGCGCCATCTTAAAGCGCGTGGCATGGCGAGTAGAATGCACTATTAAAATTCTATAGTAGGGCAAACAGAGACTCGATTAGATCATTTTACATTAATGTTAATGAAAGAATTCAGCGAAATTCTATCACATTTGTTCAACTTACGTCGCTCCTATTTCAGATAGCGTATTGGGCTAAGCGGCACCTCAAAGCGCATGAAATGGCGAGTGAAATGCACTATTAAACTTCTAGGGTGGGGCGAACAGAGACCCGATTGGATCATTTTACATTATGGTTAATAAAAGAATTCAGCGAAATTCTATCACATTTGTTCAACTTACGTCGCTCATATTTCCGATAGCGTATTGGGCTAAGCGGCATCTCAAAGCGCATGAAATGGCGAGTAAAATGCACTATTAAACTTCTAGGGTAGGGCAATCAGTGACCCGATTAGATCATTTTATATTATAGTTAATTTAAGAATTCAGCGATATTCTATCACATTTGTGCAATTTACGTCGCTCCTATTTCAGATAGCGTATTGGGCTAAGCGGCATCTCAAAGCGCATGAAATGACGAGTGAAATGCACTATTAAACTTCTAGGGTAGGGCAATCAGTGACCCGATGAGATCATTTGATATTATAGTTAATCTAAGAATTCAGCGAAATTCTATCACATTTGTTCAATTTACGTCGCTCCTATTTCAGATAGCGTATTGGGCAAAGCGGCATCTCAAAGCGCATGAAATGACGAGTAAAATGCACTATTGAAGTTCTAGGGTAGGGCAAACAGAGACCCGATTAGATCATTTTATATTACGGTTAATATAAGAATGCAGCGTAATTCTATCACATTTGTTCAAGTTACGTCGCTCCTATTTCAGATAGCGTACTGGGCTAGGCGGCATCTTAAAGCGCGTGGAATGGCGAGTAAAATGCACTACTAATCTTCTATGATAGGGCAATCTGAGACCAGATTAGATCATTTTATATTCTGTTTAATATAAGATTTCAGGGAAATTCTATCACATTTGTTCAATTTACGTCGCTCCTATTTCAGATAGCGTATTGGGCTAAGCGGCAACTGAAAGCGCATGAAATGACGAGTGAAATGCACTATTAAACTTCTAGGGTAGGGCGAACACAGACCCGATTCGATCATTTTACATTAAGGTTAATATAAGAATTCAGGGAAATTCTATCACATTTGTTCAATTTACGTCGCTCCTATTTCAGATAGCGTATTGGGCTACGCGGCATCACAAAGCGCATGAAATGGCGAATAAAATGCACTATTAAACTTCTAGGCTAGGGCGACCAGAGACCCGATTAGATCATTTTACATTCTGGTTAATAAAATAATTCAGCGAAATTCTATCACATTTGTTCAACTTTCGTTGCTCCTATTTCAGATAGCGTATTGGGTTAAGCGGCATCTCAAAGCGCATGAAATGGCGAGTAAAATGCACTATTAAACTTCTAGGGTAGGGCAAACAGAGACCCGATTAGATCATTTTATATTATGGTTAATTTAAGAATTCAGCAAAATTCTATCACATTTGTTCAATTTACGTCGCTCCTATTTCGGATAGCGTACTGGGCTAGGCGGCATCCTAAAGCGCGTGGAGTGGCGAGTAAAATGCACTATTAAACTTGTATGATAGGGCAATCAGAGACGCGATTAGATCATTTTATATTTTGTTTAATACAAGATTTCAGGGAAATTCTATCACATTTGTTCAATTCGTGTCGCTCATATTTCAGATAGCGTATTGGGCTAAGCGGCATCTCAAAGCGCATGAAATGGCGAGTAAAATGCACTGTTAAACTTCAATGATAGGGCAGTCAGAGACCCGATTAGATCATTTTATATTTTGTTTAATATAAGATTTCAGGGAAATCCTATCACATTTGTTCTATTTACGTCGCTCCTATTTCAGTTAGCGTATTCGGCTAACCGGCATCTCAAAGCGCATGAAATGGCGAATAAAATGGACTATTAAACTTCTAGGGTAGGGCAAACAGAGACCCGATTAGATCATTTTATATTACGGTTAATATAAGAATTCAGCGTAATTCTATCACATTTCTTCAAATTACGTCGCTCCTATTTCAGATAGCGTACTGGGCTGGCCGGCATCTTAAAGCGCGTGGAATGGCGAGTAAAATGCACTGTTAAACTTCTATGATAGGGCAGTCAGAGACCCGATTAGATCATTTTATATTTTGTTTAATATAAGATTTCACGGAAATCCTATCACATTTGTTCTATTTACGTCGCTCCTATTTCAGTTAGCGTATTCGGCTAACCGGCATCTCAAAGCGCATGAAATGGCGAATAAAATGGACTATTAAACTTCTAGGGTAGGGCAAACAGAGACCCGATTAGATCATTTTATATTACGGTTAATATAAGAATTCAGCGTAATTCTATCACATTTCTTCAAATTACGTCGCTCCTATTTCAGATAGCGTACTGGGCTGGCCGGCATCTTAAAGCGCGTGGAATGGCGAGTAAAATGCACTATTAAACTTCTATGATAGGGCAATCAGTGACCTGATTAGATCATTTTATATTATAGTTAATTTAAGAATTCAGCGAAATTCTATCACATTTGTTCAATTTACGTCGCTCCTATTTCAGATGGCGTATTGGGCTAAGCGGCATCTCAAAGCGCATAAAATGGCGAGTAAAATGCAATACTAAACCTCTAGGATAATGCAAACAGAGACCCGATTAGATCATTTTATATTTTTGTTAATATAAGAATTCAGCGAAATTCTATCACATTTGTTCAATTTACGTCGCTCATATTTCCGATAGCGTATTGGGCTAAGCGGCATCTCAAAGCGCATGAAATGGCGAGTAAAATGCACTATTAAACTTCTAGGGTAGGGCAATCAGTGACCCGATTAGATCATTTTATATTATAGTTAATTTAAGAATTCAGCGAAATTCTATCACATTTGTTCAATTTACGTCGCTCCTATTTCAGATGGCGTATTGGGCTAAGCGGCATCTCAAAGCGCATAAAATGGCGAGTAAAATGCAATACTAAACCTCTAGGATAATGCAAACAGAGACCCGATTAGATCATTTTATATTTTTGTTAATATAAGAATTCAGCGAAATTCTATCACATTTGTTCAATTTACGTCGCTCATATTTCCGATAGCGTATTGGGCTAAGCGGCATCTCAAAGCGCATGAAATGGCGAGTAAAATGCACTATTAAACTTCTAGGGTAGGGCAATCAGTGACCCGATTAGATCATTTTATATTATAGTTAATTTAAGAATTCAGCGATATTCTATCACATTTGTTCAATTTACGTCGCTCCTATTTCAGATAGCGTATTGGGCTAAGCGGCATCTCAAAGCGCATGAAATAGCGAGCAAAATGCACTATTAAACTTCTAGGGTAGGGCAAACAGAGACCCGATTAGATCATTTTGTACTATGGTTAATTTAAGAATTCAGCAAAATTCTATCACGTTTGTTCAATTTACGTCGCTCCTATTGCAGATAGCGTGTTGGGTTAAGCGGCATCTCGAAGCGCATGAAATGGCGAGAATAATGCACTATTAAACTTCTAGGATAAGGCAAACAGATACCCGATTAGATCATTTTATATTATGGTTAATATAAGAATTCCGCGAAATTCTATCACATTTGTTCAATTCGTGTCGGTCATATTTCAGATAGCGTATTGGGCTAAGCGGCATCTCAAAGCGCATGAAATGGCGAGTAAAATGCACTATTAAACTCCTAGGGTAGGGCAAACAGAGACCCGATTAGATCATTTTATATTATGGTTAATTTAAGAATTCAGCAAGATTCTATCACATTTGTTGAATTTACGTCGCTCCTATTTCTGATAGCGTACTGGGCTAGGCGGCATCTTAAAGCGCGTGGAATGGCGAGTAAAATGCACTGTTAAACTTCTATGATAGGGCAGTCAGAGACCCGATTAGATCATTTTATATTTTGTTTAATATAAGATTTCAGGGAAATCCTATCACATTTGTTCTATTTACGTCGCTCATATTTCAGATAGCGTATTGGGCTAAGCGGCATCTCAAAGCGCATGAAATGGCGAGTAAAATGCACTATTAAACTCCTAGGGTAGGGCAAACAGAGACCCTATTACATCATTTTATATTATGGTTAATTTAAGAATTCAGCGAAATTCTATCACATTTGTTCCATTTACGTCGCTCCAATTTCAGATAGCGTATTTGGCTAAGCGGCATCTCAAAGCGCATCAAATGGCGAATAAAATGCACTATTAAACTTCTAGGCTAGGGCGAACAGAGACCCGAGCAGATCATTTTACATTATGGTTAATAAAAGAATTCAGCGTAATTCTATCACATTTGTTCAACTTACGTCGCTCCTATTTCAGATAGCGTATTGGGCTAAGCGGCATCTCAAGGCGCATGAAATGGCGAGTGAAATGCACTATTAGACTTCTATGGTAGGGCGAACAGAGACCCGTTTGGATCATTTTACATTAATGTTAATATAAGGATCCACGAAAATTCTATCACATTCGTTCAATTTAGGTCGCTCCTATTTCAGATAGCGTATTGGGCTAAGCGGCATCTCAAAGCGCATGAAATGGCGAGTGAAATGCACTATAAGACTTCCATGGTAGGGCGAACAGAGACCAGATTAGATCATTTTACATTCTGGTTAATAAAATAAGTCAGCGAAATTCTATCATATTTGTTCAACCTTCGTCGCTCGTATTTCAGATAGCGTATTGAGCTAAGCGGCATCTCGAAGCGCATGAAATGGCGAGTATCATGCACTATTAAACTTCTAGGATAAGGCAAACAGATACCCGATTAGATCATTTTATATTACGGTTAATATAAGAATGCAGCGTAATTCTATCACATTTGTTCAAGTTACGTCGCTCCTATATCAGATAGCGTACTGGGCTAGGCGGCACCTTAAAGCGCGTGGAATGGCGAATAAAATGCACTATTAAACTTCTAGGCTAGGGCGAACAGAGAACCGATTAGATCATTTTACATTCTGGTTAATAAAATAATTCAGCGAAATTCTATCACATTTGTTCAACTTTCGTTGCTCCTATTTCAGATAGCGTATTAGGTTAAGCGGCATCTCAAAGCGCATGAAATGGCGAGTAAAATGCACTATTAAACTTCTAGGGTAGGGCAAACAGAGACCCGATTAGATCATTTTATATTATGGTTAATTTAAGAATTCAGCAAAATTCTATCACATTTGTTCAATTTACGTCGCTCCTATTTCGGATAGCGTACTGGGCTAGGCGGCATCCTAAAGCGCGTGGAGTGGCGAGTAAAATGCACTATTAAAGTTGTATGATAGGGCAATCAGAGACGCGATTAGATCATTTTATATTTTGTTTAATACAAGATTTCAGGGAAATTCTATCACATTTGTTCAATTCGTGTCGCTGATATTTCAGATAGCGTATTGGGCTAAGCGGCATCTCAAAGCGCATGAAATGGCGAGTAAAATGCACTATTAAACTCCTAGGGTAGGGCAAACAGAGACCCGATTAGATCATTTTATATTATGGTTAATTTAAGAATTGAGCGAAATTCTATCACATTCGTTCAATTTAGGTCGCTCCTATTTCAGATAGCGTATTGGGCTAAGCGGCATCTCAAAGCGCATGAAATGGCGAGTGAAATGCACTATAAGACTTCTATGGTAGGGCGAACAGAGACCAGATTAGATCATTTTACATGCTGGTTAATAAAATAATTCAGCGAAATTCTATCACATTTGTTCAACTTTCGTCGCTCCTATTTCAGATAGCGTATTGAGCTAAGCGGCATCTCGAAGCGCATGAAATGGCGAGTATAATGCACTATTAAACTTCTAGGCTAGGGCAATCAGAGACCCGATTAGATCATTTTATATTTTGTTTAATATAAGATTTCAGGGAAATTCTATCACATTTGTTCAATTTACATCGCTCCTATTTCAAATAGCTATTGGGCTAAGCGGCATCTCAAAGCGCATGAAATGACGAGAGAAATGCACTATTAAACTTCTAGGGTAAGGCAAACAGAGACCCGAATAGATCATTTTATATTATGGTTAATTTAAGAATTGAGCGAAATTCTATCACATTTGTTCAAGTTACGTCGCTCCTATTTCAGATAGCGTACTGGGCTAGGCGGCATCTTAAAGCGCATGAAATGACGAGTGAAATGCACTATTAAACTTCTAGGGTAGGGCGAACACAGACCCGATTAGATCATTTTACATTAAGGTTAATATAAGAATTCAGGGAAATTCTATCACATTTGTTCAATTTACGTCGCTCCTATTTCAGATAGCGTATTGGGCTACGCGGCATCACAAAGCGCATGAAATGGCGAATAAAATGCACTATTAAACTTCTAGGCTAGGGCGAACAGAGACCCGATTAGATCATTTTACATTCTGGTTAATAAAATAATTCAGCGAAATTCTATCACATTTGTTCAACTTTCGTTGCTCCTATTTCAGATAGCGTATTGGGCTAAGCGGCATCTCAAGGCGCATGAAATGGCGAGTGAAATGCACTATTAGACTTCTATGGTAGGGCGAACAGAGACCCGATTGGATCATTTTACATTAAGGTTAATATAAGAATTCACGGAAATTCTATCACATTTGTTCAATTTACGTCGCTCCTATTCCAGATAGCGTATTGGGCTAAGCGGCATCTCAAAGCGCATGAAATGGCGAGTAAAATGCGCTATTAAACTTCCAGGATAAGGCAAGCAGAGACCCGAATAGATCATTTTATATTAGGGTTAATATAAGAATTCAGCGTAATTCTATCACATTTGTTCAAGTTACGACGCTCCTATTTCAGATAGGGTACTGGGCTAGGCGGCATCTCAAAGCGCGTGGAATGGCGAGTAAAATGCACTACTAAACTTCTATGATAGGGCAATCAGAGACCCGATTAGATCATTTTATATTTTGTTTAATATAAGATTTCAGGGAAATAGTATCACATTTGTTGAATTTACGTCGCTCCTATTCCAGATAGCGTATTCGGCTAAGCGGCATCTCAAAGCGCATGAAATGACGAGTAAAATGCACTATTAAACTTCTAGGGTAGGGCAAGCAGAGACCCGATTAGATCATTTTATATTATGGTTAATTTAAGAATTCAGCAAAATTCTATCACATTCGTTCAATTTAGGTCGCTCCTATTTCAGATAGCGTATTGGGCTAAGCGGCATCTCAAAGCGCATGAAATGGCGAGTGAAATGCACTATAAGACTTCTATGGTAGGGCGAACAGAGACCAGATTAGATCATTTTACATTCTGGTTAATAAAATAATTCAGCGAAATTCTATCACATATGTTCAACTTTCGTCGCTCGTATTTCAGATAGCGTATTGAGCTAAGCGGCATCTCGAAGCGCATGAAATGGCGAGTATAATGCACTATTAAACTTCTAGGATAAGGCAAACAGATACCCGATGAGATCATTTTATATTACGGTTAATATAAGAATACAGCAAAATTCTATCACATTTGTTCAACTTACGTCGCTCCTATTTCAGATAGCGTACCGGGCTAGGCGGCACCTTAAAGCACGTGGAATGACGAGTAAAATGCACTACTAAACTTCTATGATAGGGCAATCAGAGACCCGATTAGATCATTTTATATTTTGTTTAATATAAGATTTCACGGAAATTCTATCACATTTGTTCAATTTACGTCGCTCCTATTTCAGATAGCGTATTGGGCTATGCGGCATCTCAAAGCGCATAAAATGGCGAGTAAAATGCACTATTAAACTTCTAGGGTAGGGCAAACAGAGACCTGATGAGATCATTTTATATTATGGTCAATTTATGAATTCAGGGGAATTCTATCACATTTGTTCAATTTACGTCGCTCCTATTTCAGATAGCGTATTGGGCTAAGCGGCCTCTAAAAGCGCATGAAATGGCGAGTAAAATGCGCTATTAAACTTCTAGGATAAGGCAAACGGAGACCCGATTAGTTCATTTTATATTAGGGTTAATATAAGAATTCAGCGTAATTCTATCACATTTGTTCATCTTACGTCGCTCCTATTTCAGATAGCCTACTGTGTTAGGCGGCATCTTAAAGCGCGTGGAAGGGCGAGTAAAATGCACTACTAAACTTCTATGATAGAGCAATCAGAGACCCGATTAGATCATTTTATATTTTGTTCAATATAAGATTTCAGGGAAAATCTACCACATTTGTTCAATTTACGTCGCTCCTATTTCAGATAGCGTATTGGGCTAACCGGCATCTCAAAGCGCATGAAATGGCGAGCAAAATGCACTATTAAACTTCTAGGGTAGGGCAAACAGAGACCCGATTAGATCATTTTGTACTATGGTTAATTTAAGAATTCAGCAAAATTCTATCACGTTTGTTCAATTTACGTCGCTCCTATTGCAGATAGCGTATTGGGTTAAGCGGCAGCTCAAAGCGCATGAAATTGCGAGTAAAATGCACTATTAAACTTCCAGGCTAGGGCGAACAGAGACCCGATTAGATCATTTTACATTCTGGTTAATAAAATAATTCAGCGAAATTCTATCACATTTGTTCAACTTTCGTTGCTCCTATTTCAGATAGCGTATTGGGTTAAGCGGCATCTCAAAGCGCATGAAATGGCGAGTACAATGCACTATTAAACTTCTAGGGTAGGGCAAACAGAGACCCGATTAGATCATTTTATATTATGGTTAATTTAAGAATTCAGCAAAATTCTATCACATTTGTTCAATTTACGTCGCTCCTATTTCGGATAGCGTACTGGGCTAGGCGGCATCCTAAATCGCGTGGAGTGGCGAGTAAAATGCACTATTAAACTTGTATGATAGGGCAATCAGAGACGCGATTAGTTCATTTTATATTTTGTTTAATACAAGATTTCAGGGAAATTCTATCACATTTGTTCAATTCGTGTCGCTCATATTTCAGATAGCGTATTGGGCTAAGCGGCATCTCAAAGCGCATGAAATGGCGAGTAAAATGCACTGTTAAACTTCAATGATAGGGCAGTCAGAGACCCGGTTACATCATTTTATATTTTGTTTAATTTAAGAATTCAGCAAGATTCTATCACATTTGTTCAATTTACGTCGCTCCTATTTCAGATAGCGTATTGGGCTAAGCGGCAACTGAAAGCGCATGAAATGACGAGTGAAATGCACTATTAAACTTCTAGGGTAGGGCGAACACAGACCCGATTAGATCATTTTACATTAAGGTTAATATAAGAACTCAGGGAAATTCTATCACATTTGTTCAATTTACGTCGCTCCTATTTCAGATAGCGTATTGGGCTACGCGGCATCACAAAGCGCATGAAATGGCGAATAAAATGCACTATTAAACTTCTAGCATAGGGCGAACAGAGACCCGATTAGATCATTTTACATTCTGGTTAATAAAATAATTCAGCGAAATTCTATCACATTTGTTCAACTTTCATTGCTCCTATTTCAGATAGCGTATTGGGTTAAGCGGCATCTCAAAGCGCATGAAATGGCGAGTAAAATGCACTATTAAACTTGTATGATAGGGCAATCAGAGACGCGATTAGATCATTTTATATTTTGTTTAATACAAGATTTCAGGGAAATTCTATCACATTTGTTCAATTCGTGTCGCTGATATTTCAAGAAGCGTATTGGGCTAAGCGGCATCCCAAAGCGCATGAAATGGCGAGTAAAATGCACTATTAAACTCCTAGGGTAGGGCAAACAGAGACCCGATTAGATCATTTTATATTATGGTTAATTTAAGAATTCAGCAATATTCTACCACATTTGTTGAATTTACGTCGCTCCTATTTCAGATAGCGTACTGGGCTATGCGGCATCTTAAAGCGCGTGGAATCGCGAGTAAAATGCACTGTTAAACTTCAATGATAGGGCAGTCAGAGACCCGATTAGATCATTTTATATTTTGTTTAATATAAGATTTCAGGGAAATCCTATCACATTTGTTCTATTTACGTCGCTCCTATTTCAGTTAGCTTATTGGGCTAACCGGCATCTCAAAGCGCATGAAATGGCGAATAAAATGGACTATAAAACATCTAGGGTAGGGCAAACAGAGACCCGATTAGATCATTTTATATTACGGTTAATATAAGAATTCAGCGTAATTCTATCACATTTCTTCAATTTACGTCGCTCCTATTTCAGATAGCGTATTGGGCTAAGCGGCATATCAAAGCGCATGAAATGGCGAGCAAAATGCACTATTAAACTTCTAGGGTAGTGCAAACAGAGACCCGATTAGATCATTTTGTACTATGGTTAATTTAAGAATTCAGCAAAATTCTATCACGTTTGTTCAATTTACGTCGCTCCTATTTCAGATAGCGTACTGGGCTAGGCGGCATCTTAAAGCGGGTGGAATGGCGAGTAGAATGCACTATTAAAATTCTATGGTAGGGCAAACAGAGACTCGATTAGATCATTTTACATTAATGTTAATGAAAGAATTCAGCGAAATTCTATCACATTTGTTCAACTTACGTCGCTCCTATTTCAGATAGCGTATTGGGCTAAGCGGCACCTCAAAGCGCATGAAATGGCGAGTGAAATGCACTATTAAACTTCTAGGGTAGGGCGAACAGAGACCCGATTGGATCATTTTACATTCAGGTTAATATAAGAATTCACGGAAATTCTATCACATTTGTTCAACTTACGTCGCTCCTATTTCAGATAGCGTATTGGGTTAAGCGGCACCTCAAAGCGCATGAAATTGCGAGTAAAATGCACCATTAAACTTCTAGGGTAGGGCGAACAGAGACCCGATACGATCATTTTATATTATGGTTAATTTAAGAATTCAACGAAATTCTATCACATTTGTTCAATTTACGTCGCTCCTATTTCAGATAGCTTGTTGGGCTAAGCGGCATCTCAAAGCGCATGAAATGACGAGTGAAATGCACTATTAAACTACTAGGGTAGGGCGAACAGAGTCCCGATTAGATCATTTTACATTAAGGTTAATTTAAGAATTCAGCGTAATTCTATCACATTTGTTCAATTTACGTCGCTCCTATTTCAGATAGCGTATTGGTCTAAGCGGCATCTCAAAGCGCATGCAATGGCGTGTAAAATGCACGATTAAACTTCAAGGGTAGGGCAAACAGAGACCCGATTAGATCATTTTATACTTTGGTTAATATAAGAATTCAGCGAAATTCTATCACATTTGTTCAATTTACGTCGCTCCTATTTCAGACAGCTTATTGGGCTTAGCGTCATCTCAAAGCGCATGAAATGACGAGTGAAATGCACTATTAAACTTCTAGGGTAGGGCAAACAGAGACCCGATTAGATCATTTTATATTATGGTTAATTTAAGAATTCAGCAAAATTCTATCACATTTGTTCAATTTACGTCGCTCCTATTTCAGATAGCGTACTGGGCTAGGCGGCATCTTAAAGCGGGTGGAATGGCGACTAGAATGCACTATTAAAATTCTATGGTAGGGCAAACAGAGACTCGATTAGATCATTTTACATTAATGTTAATGAAAGAATTCAGCGAAATTCTATCACATTTGTTCAATTTACGTCGCTCCTATTCCAGATAGCGTATTGGGCTAAGCGGCATCTCAAAGCGCATGAAATGGCGAGTAAAATGCGCTATTAAACTTCTAGGATAAGGCAAACAGAGACCCGATTAGATCATTTTATATTAGGGTTAATATAAGAATTCAGCGTAATTCTATCACATTTGTTCAAGTTACGACGCACCTATTTCAGATAGCGTACCGGGCTAGGCGGCACCTTAAAGCGCGTGGAATGACGAGTAAAATGCACTACTAAACTTCTATGATAGGGCAATCACAGACCCGATTAGATCATTTTATATTTTGATTAATACAAGATTTCAGGGAAATTCTATCACATTTGTTCAATTTACGTCGCTCCTATTCCAGATAGCGTATTCGGCTAAGCGGCATCTCAAAGCGCATGAAATGACGAGTACAATGCACTATTAAACTTCTAGGGTAGGGCAAGCAGAGACCCGATTAGATCATTTTATATTATGGTTAATTTAAGAATTCAGCAAAATTCTATCACATTCGTTCAATTTAGGTCGCTCCTATTTCAGATAGCGTATTGGGCTAAGCGGCATCTCAAAGCGCATGAAATGGCGAGTGAAATGCACTATAAGACTTCTATGGTACGGTGAACAGAGACCAGATTAGATCATTTTACATTCTGGTTAATAAAATAATTCAGCGAAATTCTATCACATATGTTCAACTTTCGTCGCTCGTATTTCAGATAGCGTATTGAGCTAAGCGGCATCTCGAAGCGCATGAAATGGCGAGTATAATGCACTATTAAACTTCTAGGATAACGTAAACAGATACCCGATTAGATCATTTTATATTACGGTTAATATAAGAATACAGCAAAATTCTATCACATTTGTTCAACTTACGTCGCTCCTATTTCAGATAGCGTACCGGGCTAGGCGGCACCTTAAAGCGCGTGGAATGACGAGTAAAATGAACTACTAAACTTCTATGATAGGGCAATCAGAGACCCGATTAGATCATTTTATATTTTGTTTAATATAAGATTTCACGGAAATTCTATCACATTTGTTCAATTTACGTCGCTCCTATTTCAGGTAGCGTATTGGGCTATGCGGCATCTCAAAGCGCATGAAATGGCGAGTGAAATGCACTATTAATCTTCTAGGGTAGGGCAAACAGAGACCTGATGAGATCATTTTATATTATGGTTAATTTAAGAATTCAGGGGAATTCTATCACATTCGTTCAATTTAGGTCGCTCCTATTTCAGATAGCGTATTCGGCTGAGCGGCATCTCAAAGCGCATGAAATGACGAGTAAAATGCACTACTAAACTTCTATGATAGGGCAATCAGAGACCCGATTAGATCATTTTATATTTTGTTTAATATAAGATTTCACGGAAATTCTATCACATTTGTTCAATTTACGTCGCTCCTATTTCAGATAGCGTATTGGGCTATGCGGCATCTCAAAGCGCATGAAATGGCGAGTAAAATGCACTATTAAACTTCTAGGGTATGGCAAACAGAGACCTGATGAGATCATTTTATATTATGGTTAATTTAAGAATTCAGGGGAATTCTATCACATTTGTTCAATTTACGTCGCTCCTATTTCAGATAGCGTATTGGGCTAAGCGGCCTCTAAAAGCGCATGAAATGGCGAGTAAAATGCGCTATTAAACTTCTAGGATAAGGCAAACGGAGACCCGATTAGATCATTTTATATTACGGTTCATATAAGAATTCAGCGTAATTCTATCACATTTCTTCAAATTACGTCGCTCCTATTTCAGATAGCGTACTGGGCTGGCCGGCATCTTAAAGCGCGTGGAATGGCGAGTAAAATGCACTATTAAACTTCTATGATAGGGCAATCAGTGACCCGATTAGATCATTTTATATTATCGTTAATTTAAGAATTCAGCAAAATTCTATCACATTTGTTCAATTTACGTCGCTCCAATTTCAAATAGCGTATTGGGCTAAGCGGCATCTCAAAGCGCATGAAATGGCGAGCAAAATGCACTATTAAACTTCTAGGGTAGGGCAAACAGAGACCCGATTAGATCATTTTGTACTATGGTTAATTTAAGAATTCAGCAAAATTCTATCACGTTTGTTCAATTTACGTCGCTCCTATTGCAGATAGCGTATAGGGTTAAGCGGCACCTCAAAGCGCATGAAATTGCGAGTAAAATGCACTATTAAACTTCTAGGGTAGAGCAAACAGGGACCCGATTAGATCATTTTATATTATGGTTAATTTAAGAATTCAGCAAAATTCTATCACATTTGTTCAATTTACGTCGCTCCTATTTCGGATAGCGTACTGGGCTAGGCGGCATCCTAAAGCGCGTGGAGTGGCGAGTAAAATGCACTATTAAACTTGTATGATAGGGCAATCAGAGACGCGATTAGATCATTTTATATTTTGTTTAATACAAGATTTCAGGGAAATTCTATCACATTTGTTCAATTCGTGTCGCTCATATTTCAGATAGCGTATTCGGCTAAGCGGCATCTCAAAGCGCATGAAATGACGAGTGAAATGCACTATTAAACGTCTAGGGTAGGGCGAACAGAGACCCGATTAGATCATTTTACATTAAGGTTAATATAAGAATTCAGGGAAATTCTATCACATTTGTTCAATTTACGTCGCTCCTATTTCAGATAGCGTATTGGGCTACGCGGCATCACAAAGCGCATGAAATGGCGAATAAAATGCACTATTAAACTTCTAGGCTAGGGCGAACAGAGACCCGATTAGATCATTTTACATTCTGGTTAATAAAATAATTCAGCGCAATTCTATCACATTTGTTCAACTTTCGTTGCTCCTATTTCAGATAGCGTATTGGGTTAAGCGGCATCTCAAAGCGCATGAAATGGCGAGTACAATGCACTATTTAACTTCTAGGGTAGGGCAAACAGAGACCAGATTAGATCATTTTATATTATGGTTAATTTAAGAATTCAGCAAAATTCTATCACATTTGTACAATTTACGTCGCTCCTATTTCGGATAGCGTACTGGGCTAGGCGGCATCCTAAAGCGCGTGGAGTGGCGAGTAAAATGCACTATTAAGCTTGTATGATGGGGCAATCAGAGACGCGATTAGATCATTTTATATTTTGTTTAATACAAGATTTCAGGGAAATTCTATCACATTTGTTCAATTCGTGTCGCTCATATTTCAGATAGCGAATTGGGCTAAGCGGCATCTCAAAGCGCATGAAATGGCGAGTAAAATGCACTATTAAACTCCTAGGGTAGGGCAAACAGAGACCCGATTAGATCATTTTATATTATGGTTAATTTAAGAATTCAGCAAGATTCTATCACATTTCTTGAATTTACGTCGCTCCTATTTCAGATAGCGTACTGGGCTAGGCGGCATCTTAAAGCGCGTGGAATGGCGAGTAAAATGCACTGTTAAACTTCTATGATAGGGCAGTCAGAGACCCGATTAGATCATTTTATATTTTGTTTAATATAAGATTTCAGGGAAATCCTATCACATTTGTTCTATCTACGTCGCTCCTATTTCAGTTAGGGTATTGGGCTAACCGGTATCTCAAAGCGCATGAAATGGCGAATAAAATGGACTATTAAACTTCTAGGGTAGGGCAAACGGAGACCCGATTAGATCATTTTATATTACGGTTAATATAAGAATTCAGCGTAATTCTATCACATTTCTTCAAATTACGTCGCTCCTATTTCAGATAGCGTACTGGGCTAGCCGGCATCTTAAAGCGCGTGGAATGGCGAGTAAAATGCACTATTAAACTTGTACGATAGGGCAATCAGAGACGCGATTAGATCATTTCATATTTTGTTTAATATAAGATTTCAGGGAAATTCTATCACATTTGTTCAATTTACGTCGCTCCTATTTCAGATAGCGTATTGGGCTAAGCGGCAACTGAAAGCGCATGAAATGACGAGTGAAAAGCACTATTAAACTTCTAGGGTAGGGCGAACAGAGACCCGATTAGATCATTTTACATTAAGGTTAATATAAGAATTCAGGGAAATTCTATCACATTTGTTCAATTTACGTCGCTCCTATTTCAGATAGCGTATTGGGCTACGCGGCATCACAAAGCGCATGAAATGGCGAATAAAATGCACTATTAAACTTCTAGGCTAGGGCGAACAGAGACCCGATTAGATCATTTTACATTCTGGTTAATAAAATAATTCAGCGAAATTCTATCACATTTGATCAACTTTCGTTGCTCCTATTTCAGATAGCGTATTGGGTTAAGCGGCATCTCAAAGCGCATGAAATGGCGCGTAAAATGCACTATTAAACTTCTAGGGTAGGGCAAACAGAGACCCGATTAGATCATTTTATGTTATGGTTAATTTAAGAATTCAGCAAAATTCTATCACATTTGTTCAACTTACGTCGCTCCTATTTCAGATAGCGTACTGGGCTAGGCGGCAACTTAAAGCGCGTGGAATGGCGAGTAAAATGCACTACTAAACTTCTATGATAGGGCAATCAGAGACCCGATTAGATCATTTTATATTTTGTTTAATATAAGATTTCAGGGAAATAGTATCACATTTGTTCAATTTACGCCGCTCCTATTCCAGATAGCGTATTCGGCTAAGCGGCATCTCAAAGCGCATGAAATGACGAGTAAAATGCACTATTAAACTTCTAGGGTAGGGCAAGCAGAGACCCGATTAGATCATTTTATATTATGGTTAATTTAAGAATTCAGCAAAATTCTATCACATTCGTTCAATTTAGGTCGCTCCTATTTCAGATAGCGTATTGGGCTAAGCGGCATCTCAAAGCGCATGAAATGGCGAGTGAAATGCACTATAAGACTTCTATGGTAGGGCGAACAGAGACCAGACTAGATCATTTTACATTCTGGTTAATAAAATAATTCAGCGAAATTCTATCACATTTGTTCAACCTTCGTCGCTCGTATTTCAGATAGCGTATTGAGCTAAGCGGCATCTCGAAGCGCATGAAATGGCGAGTATAATGCACTATTAAACTTCTAGGATAAGGCAAACAGATACCAGATTAGATCATTTTATATTACGGTTAATATAAGAATGCAGCGTAATTCTATCACATTCGTTCAAGTTACGTCGCTCCTATTTCAGATAGCGTACTGGGCTAGGCGGCATCTAAAAGCGCGTGGAATGGCGAGAAAAATGCACTACTAATCTTCTATGATAGGGCAATCAGAGACCCGATTAGATCATTTTATATTTTGTTTAATATAAGATTTCAGGGAAATTCTATCACATTTGTTCAATTTACGTCGCTCCTATTTCAGATAGCGTATTGGACTAAGCGGCAACTGAAAGCGCATGAAATGACGACTGAAATGCACTATTAAACTTCTAGGGTAGGGCGAACAGAGACCCGATTAGATCATTTTACATTAAGGTTAATATAAGAATTCAGGGAAATTCTATCACATTTGTTCAATTTACGTCGCTCCTATTTCAGATAGCGTATTGGGCTACGCGGCATCACAAAGCGCATGAAATGGCGAACAAAATGCACTATTAAACTTCTAGGCTAGGGCGAACAGAGAACCGATTAGATCATTTTACATTCTGGTTAATAAAATAATTCAGCGAAATTCTATCACATTTGTTCAACTTTCGTTGCTCCTATTTCAGATAGCGTATTGGGTTAAGCGGCATCTCAAAGCGCATGAAATGGCGAGTAAAATGCACTATTAAACTTCTAGGGTAGGGCAAACAGAGACCCGATTAGATCATTTTATATTATGGTTAATTTAAGAATTCAGCAAAATTCTATCACATTTGTTCAATTTACGTCGCTCCTATTTCGGATAGCGTACTGGGCTAGGCGGCATCCTAAAGCGCGTGGAGTGGCGAGTAAAATACACTATTAAACTTGTATGATGGGGCAATCAGAGACGCGATTAGATCATTTTATATTTTGTTTAATACAAGATTTCAGGGAAATTCTATCACATTTGTTCAATTCGTGTCGCTCATATTTCAGATAGCGAATTGGGCTAAGCGGCATCTCAAAGCGCATGAAATGGCGAGTAAAATGCACTACTAACTCCTAGGGTAGGGCAAACAGAGACCCGATTAGATCATTTTATATTATGGTTAATTTAAGAATTCAGCAAGATTCTATCACATTTGTTGAATTTACGTCGCTCCTATTTCAGATAGCGTACTGGGCTAGGCGGCATCTTAAAGCGCGTGGAATGGCGAGTAAAATGCACTGTAAAACTTCTATGATAGGGCAGTCAGAGACCCGATTAGATCATTTTATATTTTGTTTAATATAAGATTTCAGGGAAATCCTATCACATTTGTTCTATCTACGTCGCTCCTATTTCAGTTAGGGTATTGGGCTAACCGGTATCTCAAAGCGCATGAAATGGCGAATAAAATGGACTATTAAACTTCTAGGGTAGGGCAAACGGAGACCCGATTAGATCATTTTATATTACGGTTAATATAAGAATTCAGCGTAATTCTATCACATTTCTTCAAATTACGTCGCTCCTATTTCAGATAGCGTACTGGGCTAGTCGGCATCTTAAAGCGCGTGGAATGGCGAGTAAAATGCACTATTAAACTTGTACGATAGGGCAATCAGAGACGCGATTAGATCATTTTATATTTTGTTCAATATAAGATTTCAGGGAAATTCTATCACATTTGTTCAATTTACGTCGCTCCTATTTCAGATAGAGTATTGGGCTAAGCCGGATCTCAAAGCGCATGAAATGGCGACTAAAATGCACTATTAAACTTCTAGGGTAGGGCGAACAGAGACCCGATTAGATCATTTTACATTCTGGTTAATAAAATAATTCAGCGAAATTCTATCACATTTGATCAACTTTCGTTGCTCCTATTTCAGATAGCGTATTGGGTTAAGCGGCATCTCAAAGCGCATGAAATGGCGCGTAAAATGCACTATTAAACTTCTAGGGTAGGGCAAACAGAGACCCGATTAGATCATTTTATGTTATGGTTAATTTAAGAATTCAGCAAAATTCTATCACATTTGTTCAACTTACGTCGCTCCTATTTCAGATAGCGTACTGGGCTAGGCGGCAACTTAAAGCGCGTGGAATGGCGAGTAAAATGCACTACTAAACTTCTATGATAGGGCAATCAGAGACCCGATTAGATCATTTTATATTTTGTTTAATATAAGATTTCAGGGAAATAGTATCACATTTGTTCAATTTACGCCGCTCCTATTCCAGATAGCGTATTCGGCTAAGCGGCATCTCAAAGCGCATGAAATGACGAGTAAAATGCACTATTAAACTTCTAGGGTAGGGCAAGCAGAGACCCGATTAGATCATTTTATATTATGGTTAATTTAAGAATTCAGCAAAATTCTATCACATTCGTTCAATTTAGGTCGCTCCTATTTCAGATAGCGTATTGGGCTAAGCGGCATCTCAAAGCGCATGAAATGGCGAGTGAAATGCACTATAAGACTTCTATGGTAGGGCGAACAGAGACCAGACTAGATCATTTTACATTCTGGTTAATAAAATAATTCAGCGAAATTCTATCACATTTGTTCAACCTTCGTCGCTCGTATTTCAGATAGCGTATTGAGCTAAGCGGCATCTCGAAGCGCATGAAATGGCGAGTATAATGCACTATTAAACTTCTAGGATAAGGCAAACAGATACCAGATTAGATCATTTTATATTACGGTTAATATAAGAATGCAGCGTAATTCTATCACATTCGTTCAAGTTACGTCGCTCCTATTTCAGATAGCGTACTGGGCTAGGCGGCATCTAAAAGCGCGTGGAATGGCGAGAAAAATGCACTACTAATCTTCTATGATAGGGCAATCAGAGACCCGATTAGATCATTTTATATTTTGTTTAATATAAGATTTCAGGGAAATTCTATCACATTTGTTCAATTTACGTCGCTCCTATTACAGATAGCGTATTGGACTAAGCGGCAACTGAAAGCGCATGAAATGACGACTGAAATGCACTATTAAACTTCTAGGGTAGGGCGAACAGAGACCCGATTAGATCATTTTATATTATGGTTAAATTAAGAATTCAGCAAGATTCTATCACATTTGTTGAATTTACGTCGCTCCTATTTCAGATAGCGTATTGGGCTAGGCGGTATCTTAAAGCGCGTGGAATGGCGAGTAAAATGCACTACTAATCTTCTATGATAGGGCAATCAGAGACCCGAGTAGATCATTTTCTATTTTGATTAATATAAGATTTCAGGGAAATTCTATCACATTTGTTCAATTTACGTCGCTCCTATTTCAGATAGCGTATTCGGCTAAGCGGCATCTCAAAGCGAATGAAATGACGAGTATAATGCACTATTAAACTTCTAGGGTAGGGCAATCAGAGACCCGATTAGATCATTTTATATTTTGGTTAATATAAGAATGCAGCGTAATTCTATCACATTCGTTCAAGTTACGTCGCTCCTATTTCAGATAGCGTACTGGGCTAGGCGGCATCTTAAAGCGCGTGGAATGGCGAGTAAAATGCACTAGTAAACTTCTATGATAGGGCAATCAGAGACCCGATTAGATCATTTTATATTTTGTTTAATATAAGATTTCAGGGAAATTCTATCACATTTGTTCAATTTACGTCGCTCCTATTTCAGCTAGCGTATTGGGCTAAGCGGCAACTGAAAGCGCATGAAATGACGAGTGAAATGCACTATTAAACTTCTAGGGTAGGGCGAACAGAGACCCGATTAGATCGTTTTACATTAAGGTTAATATAAGAATTCAGGGAAATTCTATCACATTTGTTCAATTTACGTCTCTCCTATTTCAGGTAGCGTATTGGGCTACGCGGCATCTCAAAGCGCATGAAATGGCGAATAAAATGCACTATTAAACTTCTAGGCTAGGGCGAACAGAGACCCGATTAGATCATTTTACATTCTGGTTAATAAAATAATTCAGCGAAATTCTATCACATTTGTTCAACTTTCGTTGCTCCTATTTCAGACAGCGTATTGGGTTAAGCGGCATCTCAAAGCGCATGAAATGGCGAGTAAAATGCACTATTAAACTACTAGGGTAGGGCAAACAGAGACCCGATTAGATCATTTTATATTATGGTTAATTTAAGAATTCAGCAAAATTCTATCACATTTGTTCAATTTACGTCGCTCCTATTTCAGATAGCGTACTGGGCTAGGCGGTATCTTAAAGCGCGAGGAATGGCGAGTAAAATGCACTACTAATCTTCTATGATAGGGCAATCAGAGACCCGAGTAGATCATTTTCTATTTTGATTAATATAAGATTTCAGGGAAATTCTATCACATTTGTTCAATTTACGTCGCTCCTATTTCAGATAGCGTACTCGGATAGGCGGCATCTTAAAGCGCGTGGAATGGCGAGTAAAATGCACTATTAAACTTCTTGGGTAGGGCGAACAGAGACCGGATTACATCATTTTATATTATGGTTAATATAAGAATTCAGCGAAATTCTATCACATTTGTTCAATTTGCGTCGCTCCTATTTCAGATAGCGTATTGGGCTAAGCGGCATCTCAAAGCGCATGAAATGACGAATAAAATGCACTATTAAGCTTGTACGCTAGGGCGAACAGAGACCCGATTAGATCATTTAACATTATGGTAAATAAAAGAATTCAGCGAAATTCTATCACATTTGTTCAATTTACGTCGCTCCTATTTCAGATAGCGTATTGGGCTAAGCGGCAACTCAAAGCGCATGAAATGACGAATGAAATGCACTATTAAACTTCTAGGGTGGGGCAATCAGAGACCCGATGAGATCATTTTATATTACGGTTAATATAAGAATTCAGCGAAGTTCTATCACATTTGTTCAATTTACGTCGCTCCTATTTCAGATAGCTTATTGGGCTAAGCGGCAACTCAAAGCGCATGAAATGACGGGTGCAATGCACTATTAAACTTCTAGGGTAGGGCGAACAAAGACCCGATTAGATCATTTTACATTAAGGTTAAAATAAGAATTCAGCGAAATTCTATCACATTTGTTCAATTTACGTCGCTCCTATTTCAGATAGCGTATTGGGCTAAGCTGCATCTCAAAGCGCAAGAAATGGCTCGTACAATGCACTATTCAACTTCTAGGGTAGGGCAAGCAGAGACCGGATTAGATCATTTTATATTTTGGTTAATATAAGAATTCAGCGAAATTCTATCACATTTGGTCAATTTACGTCGCTCCTATTTCAGATAGCGTATTGGGCTAAGCGGCATCTCAAAGCGCATGAAATGGCGAGTAAAATGCACTATTAAACTTCTAGGGTAGGGCAATCAGAGACCCGATTAGATCATTTTATATTACGGTTAATATAAGAATTCAGCGTAATTCTGTGACATTTGTTCAACTTACGTAGCTCCTATTTCAGATAGCGTACTGGGCTAGGCGGCAACTTAAAGCGCGTGGAATGGTGAGTAAAATGCACTATTAAACTTCTAGGGTAGGGCAATCAGAGACCCGATTAGATCATTTTATAATATGGTTAATATAAGAATTCAGCGAAGTTCTATCACATTTGTTTAATTTACGTCGCTCCTATTTCAGATAGCGTATTGGTCTAAGCGGCATCTCAAAGCGCATGAAATGGCGAGTAAAATGCACTATTAAACTTCTAGGGTAGGGCAATCAGAGACCCGATTAGATCATTTTATATTTTGGTTAATATAAGAATGCAGCGTAATTCTATCACATTCGTTCAAGTTACGTCGCTCCTATTTCAGATAGCGTACTGGGCTAGGCGGCATCTTAAAGCGCGTGGAATGGCGAGTAAAATGCACTACTAAACTTCTATGATAGGGCAATCAGAGACCCGATTAGATCATTTTATATTTTGTTTAATATAAGATTTCAGGGAAATTCTATCACATTTGTTCAATTTTCGTCGCTCCTATTTCAGCTAGCGTATTGGGCTAAGCGGCAACTGAAAGCGCATGAAATGACGAGTGAAATGCACTATTAAACTTCTAGGGTAGGGCGAACAGAGACCCGATTAGATCATTTTACATTAAGGTTAATATAAGAATTCAGGGAAATTCTATCACATTTGTTCAATTTACGTCGCTCCTATTTCAGGTAGCGTATTGGGCTACGCGGCATCTCAAAGCGCATGAAATGGCGAATAAAATGCACTATTAAACTTCTAGGCTAGGGCGAACAGAGACCCGATTAGATCATTTTACATTCTGGTTAATAAAATAATTCAGCGAAATTCTATCACATTTGTTCAACTTTCGTTGCTCCTATTTCAGACAGCGTATTGGGTTAAGCGGCATCTCAAAGCGCATGAAATGGCGAGTAAAATGCACTATTAAACTTCTAGGGTAGGGCAAACAGAGACCCGATTAGATCATTTTATATTATGGTTAATTTAAGAATTCAGCAAAATTCTATCACATTTGTTCAATTTACGTCGCTCCTATTTCGGATAGCGTACTGGGCTAGGCGGCATCCTAAAGCACGTGGAGTGGCGAGTAAAATGCACTATTAAAGTTGTATGATAGGGCAATCAGAGACGCGATTAGATCATTTTATATTTTGTTTAATACAAGATTTCAGGGAAATTCTATCACATTTGTTCAATTTGCGTCGCTCCTATTTCAGATAGCGTATTGGGCTAAGCGGCATCTCAAAGCGCATGAAATGACGAATAAAATGCACTATTAAGCTTGTACGCTAGGGCGAACAGAGACCCGATTAGATCATTTAACATTATGGTAAATAAAAGAATTCAGCAAAATTCTATCACATTTGTTCAATTTACGTCGCTCCTATTTCAGATAGCGTACTGGGCTACGCGGTATCTTAAAGCGCGTGGAATGGCGAGTAAAATGCACTATTAAACTTCTAGGATAAGGCAAAGGGAGACCCGATTAGACCATTTTATATTACGGTTAATATAAGAATTCAGCGTTATTCTATCACATTTGTTCAACTTACGTCGCTCCTATTTCAGAAAGCGTACTCGGATAGGCGGCATCTTAAAGCGCGTGGAATGGCGAGTAAAATGCACTATTAAACTTCTTGGGTAGGGCGAACAGAGACCGGATTACATCATTTTATATTATGGTTAATATAAGAATTCAGCGAAATTCTATCACATTTGTTCAATTTGCGTCGCTCCTATTTCAGATAGCGTATTGGGCTAAGCGGCATCTCAAAGCGCATGAAATGACGAATAAAATGCACTATTAAGCTTGTACGCTAGGGCGAACAGAGACCCGATTAGATCATTTAACATTATGGTAAATAAAAGAATTCAGCGAAATTCTATCACATTTGTTCAATTTACGTCGCTCCTATTTCAGATAGCGTATTGGGCTAAGCGGCATCTCAAAGCGCACGAAAGCGCGAGTAAAATGCACTATTAAACTTCTAGGGTGGGGCAAGTAGAGACCTGATCAGATCATTTTATATTACGGTTAATATAAGAATTCAGCGAAGTTCTATCACATTTGTTCAATTTACGTCGCTCCTATTTCAGATAGCTTATTGGGCTAAGCGGCAACTCAGAGCGCATGAAAGACGAGTGAAATGCACTGTTAAGCTTCTAGGGTAGGGCGAACAAAGACCCGATTAGATCATTTTACATTAAGGTTAAAATAAGAATTCAGCGAAATTCTATCACATTTGTTCAATTTACGTCGCTCCTATTTCAGATAGCGTATTGGGCTAAGCTGCATCTCAAAGCGCAAGAAATGGCTCGTAAAATGCACTATTAAACTTCTAGGGTAGGGCAAACAGCGACCGGATTAGATCATTTTATATTTTGGTTAATATAAGAATTCAGCGAAATTCTATCACATTTGTTCAATTTACGTCGCTCCTATTTCAGATAGCGTATTGGGCTAAGAGGCATCTCAGAGCGCATGAAATGGCGAGTAAAATGCACTATTAAACTTCTAGGATAAGGCAAACACAGACCCGATTAGATCATTTTATATTACGGTTAATATAAGAAATCAGCGTAATTCTGTCACATTCGTTCAACTTACGTAGCTCCTATTTCAGATAGCGTACTGGGCTAGGCGGCATCTTAAAGCGCGTGGAATGGCGAGTAAAATGCACTATTAAACTTCTATGATAGGGCAATCAGAGACCCGATTAGATCATTTTATATTTTGGTTAATATAAGAATTCAGCGAAATTCTATCACATTTGTTTAATTTACGTCGCTCCTATTTCAGATTGCTATTGGGCTAAGCGGCATCTCAAAGCGCATGAAATGACGAGAGAAATGCACTATTAAACTTCTTGGATAGGGCGAACAGAGACCCGATTACATCATTTTATATTATGCTTAATATAAGAATTCAGCGATATTCTATCGCATTTGTTCAATTTGCGTCGCTCCTATTTCAGATAGCGTATTGGGCTAAGCGGCATCTCAAAGCGCATGAAATGACGAATAAAATGCACTATTAAGCTTCTACGCTAGGGCGAACAGAGACCCGATTAGATCATTTAACATTATGGTAAATAAAAGAATTCAGCGAAATTCTATAACATTTCTTCAATTTACGTCGCTCCTATTTCAGATAGCGTACTGGGCTAGGCGGCATCTCAAAGCGCATGAAATGACGAGTAAAATGCTCTATTAAACTTCTAGGGTAGGGCAAACAGAGACCCGATTAAGTCATTTCATATTATGGTTAATTTAACAATTCAGCGAAATTCTATCACATTTGTTCAATTTACGTCGCTCCTATTTCAGATAGCGTATTGGGCTAAGCTGCATCTCAAAGCGCAAGAAATGGCTCGTACAATGCACTATTCAACTTCTAGGGTTGGGCAAGCAGAGACCGGATTAGATCATTTTATATTTTGGTTAATATAAGAATTCAGCGAAATTCTATCACATTTGTTCAATTTACGTCGCTCCTATTTCAGATAGCGTATTGGGCTAAGCGGCATCTCAAAGCGCATGAAATGGCGAGTAAAATGCACTATTAAACTTCTAGGGTAGGGCAATCAGAGACCCGATTAGATCATTTTATATTACGGTTAATATAAGAATTCAGCGTAATTCTGTGACATTTGTTCAACTTACGTAGCTCCTATTTCAGATAGCGTACTGGGCTAGGCGGCAACTTAAAGCGCGTGGAATGGTGAGTAAAATGCACTATTAAACTTCTAGGGTAGGGCAATCAGAGACCCGATTAGATCATTTTATAATATGGTTAATATAAGAATTCAGCGAAGTTCTATCACATTTGTTTAATTTACGTCGCTCCTATTTCAGATAGCGTATTGGTCTAAGCGGCATCTCAAAGCGCATGAAATGGCGAGTAAAATGCACTATTAAACTTCTAGGGTAGGGCAATCAGAGACCCGATTAGATCATTTTATATTTTGGTTAATATAAGAATTCAGCGAAATTCTATCACATTTGTTCAATTTACGTCGCTCCTATTTCAGATAGCGTATTGGGCTAAGCGGCATCTCAAAGCGCATGAAATGGCGAGTAAAATGCACTATTAAACTTCTAGCGTAGGGCAATCGGAGACCCGATTAGATCATTTTATATTTTGGTTAATATAAGAATTCAGCGAAATTCTATCACATTTGTTCAATTTACGTCGCTCCTATTTCAGATAGCGTTTTGGGCTAAGCTGCATCTCAAAGCGCAAGAAATGGCTCGTAAAATGCACTATTAAACTTCTAAGGTAGGACAAACAGAGACCGGATTAGATCATTTTATATTTTGGTTAATATAAGAATTCAGCGAAATTCTATCACATTTGTTCAATTTACGTCGCTCCTATTTCAGATAGCGTATTGGGCTAAGAGGCATCTCAAAGCGCATGAAATGGCGTGTAAAATGCACTATTAAACTTCTAGGATAAGGCAAACAGAGACCCGATTAGATCATTTTATATTACGGTTAATATAAGAAATCAGCGTAATTCTGTCACATTCGTTCAACTTACGTAGCTCCTATTTCAGATAGCGTACTGGGCTAGGCGGCATCTTAAAGCGCGTGGAATGGCGAGTAAAATGCACTATTAAACTTCTATGATAGGGCAATCAGTGACCCGATTAGATCATTGTATATTTTGGTTAATATAAGAATTCAGCGAAATTCTATCACATTTGTTCAATATACGTCGCTCCAATTTCAGATAACTTATTGGGCTAAGCGGCATCGCAAAGCGCATGAATTGACGAGTGAAATGCACTATTAAACTTCTTGGGTAGGGCGAACAAAGACCCGATTAGATCATTTTACATTAAGGTTAATATAAGAATTCAGCGAAATTCTATCACATTTGTTCAATTTACGTCGCTCCTATTTCGGATAGCGTACTGGGCTAGGCGGCATCCTAAAGCGCGTGGAGTGGCGAGTAAAATGCACTATTAAAGTTGTATGATAGGGCAATCAGAGACGCGATTAGATCATTTTATATTTTGTTTAATACAAGATTTCAGGGAAATTCTATCACATTTGTTCAATTCGTGTCGCTGATATTTCAGATAGCGTATTGGGCTAAGCGGCATCTCAAAGCGCATGAAATGGCGAGTAAAATGCACTATTAAACTCCTAGGGTAGGGCAAACAGAGACCCGATTAGATCATTTTATATTATGGTTAATTTAAGAATTCAGCAAGATTCTATCACATTTGTTGAATTTACGATGCTCCTATTTCAGATAGCGTACTGGGCTAAGCGGCATCTCAAAGCGCATGAAATGGCGAGTAAAATGCACTATTAAACTTCTAGGGTAGGGCAAACAGAGACCCGATTAGATCATTTTATATTACGGTTAATATAAGAATTCAGCGTAATTCTATCACATTTCTTCAAATTACGTCGCTCCTATTTCAGATAGCGTACTGGGCTGGCCGGCATCTTAAAGCGCGTGGAATGGCGAGTAAAATGCACTATTAAACTTGTATGATAGGGCAATCAGTGACCCGATTAGATCATTTTATATTATAGTTAATTTAAGAATTCAGCGAAATTCTATCACATTTGTTCAATTTACGTCGCACCTGTTTCAGATAGCGTATTGGGGTAAGCGGCATCTCAAAGCGCATGAAATGGCGAGTAAAATGCAATACTAAACTTCTAGGATAAGGCAAACAGAGACCCGATTAGATCATTTTATATTATGGTTAATATAAGAATTCAGCGAAATTCTATCACATTTGTTCAATTTGCGTCGCTCATGTATCAGATAGCATATTGGGCTAAGCGGCATCTCAAAGCGCATGAAATGGCGAGTAAAATGCACTATTAAACTTCTAGGGTAAGGCAAACAGAGACCCGATTAGATAATTTTATATTACGGTTAATATAAGAAATCAGCGTAATTCTGTCACATTTGTTCAATTTACATCGCTCCTATTTCAGATAGCGTACTGGGCTAAGCGGCATCTCAAAGCGCATGAAATGGCGCGTAAAATGCGCTATTAAACTTCTAGGGTAGGGCAATCAGAGACCCGATTAGATCATTTTATATTTTGGTTAATAAATGAAATCATCGAAATTCTATCACATTTGTTCAATTTACATCGCTCCTATTTCAGATAGCGTACTGGGCTAAGCGGCATCTCAAAGCGCATGAAATGGCGAGTAAAATGCACTATTAAACTTCTAGGATAAGGCAAACAGAGACCCGATTAGATCATTTTATATTACGGTTAATATAAGAATGCAGCGTGATTCTGTGACATTTGTTCAGCTTACGTAGCTCCTATTTCAGATAGCGTGCTGGGCTAGGCGACAACTTAAAGCGCGTGGAATGGCGAGTAAAATGCACTGTTAAACTTCTATGATAGGGCAATCAGAGACCCGATTAGATCATTTTATATTATGGTTAATTTAAGAATTCAGCAAAATTCTATCACATTTGTTCAATTTACGTCGTTCCTATTTCAGATAGCATACTGGCCTGGGCGGCATCTTTAGGCGCGTGGAATGGCGAGTAAAATGCACTATTAATCTTCTATGATAGGGCAATCAGAGACCCGATTAGATCATTTTATATTTTGGTTAATATAAGAATTCAGCGAAATTCTATCACATTTGTTCAATTTGCGTCGCTCCTATTTCAGATAGCGTATTGGGCTAAGCGGCATCTCAAAGCGCATGAAATGACGAATAAAATGCACTATTAAGCTTGTACGCTAGGGCGAACAGAGACCCGATTAGATCATTTAACATTATGGTAATAAAAGAATTCAGCAAAATTCTATCACATTTGTTCAATTTACGTCGCTCCTATTTCAGATAGCGTACTGGGCTACGCGGTATCTTAAAGCGCGTGGAATGGCGAGTAAAATGCACTATTAAACTTGTAGGATAAGGCAAAGGGAGACCCGATTAGACCATTTTATATTACGGTTAATATAAGAATTCAGCGTTATTCTATCACATTTGTTCAACTTACGTCGCTCCTATTTCAGAAAGCGTACTCGGATAGGCGGCATCTTAAAGCGCGTGGAATGGCGAGTAAAATGCACTATTAAACTTCTCGGGTAATGCAAACAGAGACCCGATTAGATCATTTTATATTACGGTTAATATAAGATTTCAGGGAAATTCTATCACATTTGTTCAATTTACGTCGCTCCTATTTCAGATAGCTATTGGGATAAGCGGCATCTCAAAGCGCATGAAATGACGAGAGAAATGCACTATTAAACTTCTTGGGTAGGGCGAACAGAGACCCGATTACATCATTTTATATTATGGTTAATATAAGAATTCAGCGAAATTCTATCACATTTGTTCAATTTGCGTCGCTCCTATTTCAGATAGCGTATTGGGCTAAGCGGCATCTCAAAGCGCATGAAATGACGAATAAAATGCACTATTCAGCTTGTACGCTAGGGCGAACAGAGACCCGATTAGATCATTTAACATTATGGTAAATAAAAGAATTCAGCGAAATTCTATAACATTTCTTCAATTTACGTCGCTCCTATTTCAGATAGCGTACTGGGCTAGGCGGCATCTCAAAGCGCATGAAATGACGAGTAAAATGCTCTATTAAACTTCTAGGGTAGGGCAAACAGAGACCCGATTAGGTCATTTCATATTATGGTTAATTTAAGAATTCAGCGAAATTCTATCACATTTGTTCAATTTACGTCGCTCCTATTTCAGATAGCTTATTGGGCTAAGCGGCAACTCAAAGCGCATGAAATGACGAGTGAAATGCACTATTAAACTTCTAGGGTGGGGCAATCAGAGACCCGATGAGATCATTTTATATTACGGTTAATATAAGAATTCAGCGAAGTTCTATCACATTTGTTCAATTTACGTCGCTCCTATTTCAGATAGCTTATTGGGCTAAGCGGCAACTCAAAGCGCATGAAATGACGAGTGCAATGCACTATTAAACTTCTAGGGTAGGGCGAACAAAGACCCGATTAGATCATTTTACATTAAGGTTAAAATAAGAATTCAGCGAAATTCTATCACATTTGTTCAATTTACGTCGCTCCTATTTCAGATAGCGTATTGGGCTAAGCTGCATCTCAAAGCGCAAGAAATGGCTCGTACAATGCACTATTCAACTTCTAGGGTAGGGCAAGCAGAGACCGGATTAGATCATTTTATATTTTGGTTAATATAAGAATTCAGCGAAAGTCGATCATATTTGTTCAATTTACGTCGCTCCTATTTCAGATAGCGTATTGGGCTAAGCGGCATCTCAAAGCGCACGAAAGCGCGAGTAAAATGCACTATTAAACTTCTAGCGTAGGGCAATCAGAGACACGATTAGATCATTTTATATTTTGGTTAATATAAGAATTCAGCGAAATTCTATCACATTTGTTCAATTTACGTCGCTCCTATTTCAGATAGCGTATTGGGCTAAGCGGCATCTCAAAGCGCATGAAATGGCGAGTAAAATGCACTATTAAACTTCTAGCGTAGGGCAATCAGAGACACGATTAGATCATTTTATATTTTGGTTAATATAAGAATTCAGCGAAATTCTATCACATTTGTTCAATTTACGTCGCTCCTATTTCAGATAGCGTATTGGGCTAAGCGGCATCTCAAAGCGCACGAAAGCGCGAGTAAAATGCACTATTAAACTTCTAGGGTGGGGCAAGCAGAGACCCGATCAGATCATTCTATATTACGGTTAATATAAGAATTCTGCGAAATTCTATCACATTTGTTCAATTTACGTCGCTCCTATTTCAGATAGCGTTTTGGGCTAAGCTGCATCTCAAAGCGCAAGAAATGGCTCGTAAAATGCACTATTAAACTTCTAAGGTAGGGCAAACAGAGACCGGATTAGATCATTTTATATTTTGGTTAATATAAGAATTCAGCGAAATTCTATCACATTTGTTCAATTTACATCGCTCCTATTTCAGATAGCGACTTGTGCTAAGCGGCATCTCAAAGCGCAAGAAATGGCGAGTAAAATGCACTATTAAACTTCTAGGGTAGGGCAAACAGAGACCCCATTAGATCATTTTATATTATGGTTAATTTAAGAATTCAGCGAAATTCTATCACATTTGTTCAATTTACGTCGCTCCTATTTCAGATAGCGTATTGGGCTAAGCGGCATCTCAAAGCGCATGAAATGGCGAGTAAAATGCACTATTAAACTTCTAGGGTAGGGCAATCAGAGACCCGATTAGATCATTTTATATTTTGGTTAATAAATGAATTCATCGAAATTCTATCACATTTGTTCAATTTACATCGCTCCTATTTCAGATAGCTATTGGGCTTAGCGGCATCTCAAAGCGCATGAAATGACGAGAGAAATGCACTATTAAACATCTTGGGTAGGGCGAACAGAGACCCGATTACATCATTTTATATTATGGTTAATTTAAGAATTCAGCAAAATTCTATCACATTTGTTCAATTTACATCGCTCCTATTTCAGATAGCGTATTGGGCTAAGCGGCACCTCAAAGCGCATGGAATGACGAGTAAAATGCACTAATAAACTTCTAGGATAAGGCAAACGGAGATCCGATTAGACCATTTTATATTACGGTTAATATAAGAATTCAGCGTAATTCTATCACATTTGTTCAATTTACGTCGTTCCTATTTCAGATAGCATACTGGGCTAGGCGGCATCTTAAAGCGCGTGGAATGGCGAGTAAAATGCACTATTAAACTTCTATAATAGGGCAATCAGAGACCCGATTAGATCATTTTATATTTTGGTTAATATAAGGATTCAGCGTAATTCTATCACATTTGTTCAATTTACGTCGCTCCTATTTCAGATAGCGCATTGGGCTAAGCGGCATCTCAAAGCGCATGAAATGGCGAGTAAAATGCACTATTAAACTTCTAGGGTAAGGCAAACAGAGACCCGATGAGATCATTTTATATTACGGTTAATATAAGAATTCAGCGTAATTCTATCACATTTGTTCAACATACGTCGCTCCTATTTCAGATAGTGTACTGGGCTAGGCGGCATCTTAAAGCGCGTGGAAGGGCGAGTAAAATGCACTACTAAACTTCTATGGTAGGGCAATCAGTGTCCCGTTTAGATCATTTTATGTATTGTTTAATATAAGATATCAGGGAAATTCTATCACATTTGTTCAATTTACGTCGCTCCTATTTCAGATAGCGTATTGGGCTAAGCGGCATCTCAAAGCGGATGAAATGACGAGAGAAATGCACTATTAAACTTCTTGGGTAGGGCGAACAGAGACCCGATTAGGTCATTTCATATTATGGTTAATTTAAGAATTCAGCGAAATTCTATCACATTGGTCAATTTACATCGCTCCTATTTCAAATAGCGTATTGGGCTAAGCGGCATCTCCATGGGCATGAAATGGCGAGTAAAATGCACTATTAAACTTCTAGGATAAGGCAAATGGAAACCCGATTAGACCATTTTATATTACGGTTAATATAAGAATTCAGCGTTATTCTATCACATTTGTTCAACTTACGTCGCTCCTATTTCAGATTGCGTACTCGGATAGGCGGCATCTTAAAGCGCGTGGAAAGGCGAGTAAAATGCACTATTAAACTTCGAGGGTAATGCAAACAGAGACCCCATTAGATCATTTTATATTATGGTTAATTTAAGAATTCAGCGAAATTCTATCACATTTGTTCAATTTACGTCGCTCCTATTTCAGATAGCGTATTGGGCTAAGCGGCATCTCAAAGCGCATGAAATGGCGAGTAAAATGCACTATTAAACTTCTAGGGTAGGGCAATCAGAGACCCGATTAGATCATTTTATATTTTGGTTAATAAATGAATTCATCGAAATTCTATCACATTTGTTCAATTTACATCGCTCCTATTTCAGATAGCTATTGGGCTAAGCGGCATCTCAAAGCGCATGAAATGACGAGAGAAATGCACTATTAAACATCTTGGGTAGGGCGAACAGAGACCCGATTACATCATTTTATATTATGGTTAATTTAAGAATTCAGCAAAATTCTATCACATTTGTTCAATTTACATCGCTCCTATTTCAGATAGCGTATTGGGCTAAGCGGCACCTCAAAGCACATGGAATGACGAGTAAAATGCACTAATAAACTTCTAGGATAAGGCAAACGGAGATCCGATTAGACCATTTTATATTACGGTTAATATAAGAATTCAGCGTAATTCTATCACATTTGTTCAATTTACGTCGTTCCTATTTCAGATAGCATACTGGGCTAGGCGGCATCTTAAAGCGCGTGGAATGGCGAGTAAAATGCACTATTAAACTTCTATAATAGGGCAATCAGAGACCCGATTAGATCATTTTATATTTTGGTTAATATAAGGATTCAGCGTAATTCTATCACATTTGTTCAATTTACGTCGCTCCTATTTCAGATAGCGCATTGGGCTAAGCGGCATCTCAAAGCGCATGAAATGGCGAGTAAAATGCACTATTAAACTTCTAGGGTAAGGCAAACAGAGACCCGATGAGATCATTTTATATTACGGTTAATATAAGAATTCAGCGTAATTCTATCACATTTGTTCAACATACGTCGCTCCTATTTCAGATAGTGTACTGGGCTAGGCGGCATCTTAAAGCGCGTGGAAGGGCGAGTAAAATGCACTACTAAACTTCTATGGTAGGGCAATCAGTGTCCCGTTTAGATCATTTTATGTATTGTTTAATATAAGATATCAGGGAAATTCTATCACATTTGTTCAATTTACGTCGCTCCTATTTCAGATAGCGTATTGGGCTAAGCGGCATCTCAAAGCGGATGAAATGACGAGAGAAATGCACTATTAAACTTCTTGGGTAGGGCGAACAGAGACCCGATTAGGTCATTTCATATTATGGTTAATTTAAGAATTCAGCGAAATTCTATCACATTGGTCAATTTACATCGCTCCTATTTCAAATAGCGTATTGGGCTAAGCGGCATCTCCATGGGCATGAAATGGCGAGTAAAATGCACTATTAAACTTCTAGGATAAGGCAAATGGAAACCCGATTAGACCATTTTATATTACGGTTAATATAAGAATTCAGCGTTATTCTATCACATTTGTTCAACTTACGTCGCTCCTATTTCAGATAGCGTACTCGGATAGGCGGCATCTTAAAGCGCGTGGAAAGGCGAGTAAAATGCACTATTAAACTTCGAGGGTAATGCAAACAGAGACCCGATTAGATCATTTTATATTACGGTTAATATAAGATTTCAGGGAAATTCTATCACATTTGTTCAATTTACGTCGCTCCTATTTCAGATAGCGTATTGGGCTAAGCGGCATCTCAAAGCGCAAGAAATGGCGAGTAAAACGCACTATTAAGCTTCTAGGGTTGGGCACATATAGACCCGATTAGATCATTTTATATTATGGTTAATTCAAGAATTCAGCGAAATCCTATCACATTTGTTCATTTTACGTCGCTCCTATTGCAGATAGCGTATTGGGCTAGGCGGCATCTTAAAGCGCGTGGAATGGCGAGTAAAATGCACTATTAAACTTCTATAATAGGGCAATCAGAGACCCGATTAGGTCATTTCATATTATGGTTAATTTAAGAATTCAGCGAAATTCTATCACATTTGTTCAATTTACATCGCTCCTATTTCAAATAGCGTATTGGGCTAAGCGGCATCTCCATGCGCATGAAATGGCGAGTAAAATGCATTATTAAACTTCTAGGATAAGGCAAATGGAGACCCGATTAGACCATTTTATATTACGGTTAATATAAGAATTCAGCGTTATTCTATCACATTTGTTCAACTTACGTCGCTCCTATTTCAGATAGCGTACTCGGATAGGCGGCATCTTAAAGCGCGTGGAAAGGCGAGTAAAATGCTCTATTAAACTTCGAGGGTAATGCAAACAGAGACCCGATTAGATCATTTTATATTACGGTTAATATAAGATTTCAGGGAAATTCTATCACATTTATTCAATTTACGTCGCTCCTATTTCAGATAGCTATTGGGCTAAGCGGCATCTCATAGCGCATGAAATGACGAGAGAAATGCACTATTAAACTTCTTGGGTAGGGCGAACAGAGACCCGATTACATCATTTTATATTATGGTTAATATAAGTATTCAGCGATATTCTATCGCATTTGTTCAATTTGCGTAGCTCCTATTTCAGATAGCGTATTGGGCTAAGCGGCAT
Organism: Macropis europaea; assembly: GCA_916610135.2. Taxonomy (NCBI): domain Eukaryota; kingdom Metazoa; phylum Arthropoda; class Insecta; order Hymenoptera; family Melittidae; genus Macropis; species Macropis europaea. The sequence continues at coordinate 121,925 of CAKAJE020000551.1, read as the reverse complement.
CTCAAAGCGCATGAAATGACGAATAAAATGCACTATTAAGCTTCTACGCTAGGGCGAACAGAGACCCGATTAGATCATTTAACATTATGGTAAATAAAAGAATTCAGCGAAATTCTATCACATTTGTTCAATTTACGTCGCTCCTATTTCAGATAGCGTACTGGGCTAGGCGGCATCTCAAAGCGCATGAAATGACGAGTAAAATGCTCTATTAAACTTCTAGGGTAGGGCAATCAGAGACCCGATTAGTTCATTTTATATTTTGGTTAATATAAGAATCCAGCGAAATTCTATCACATTTGTTCAATTTACGTCGCTCCTATTTCAGATAGCGTATTGGGCTAAGCGTCATCTCAAAGCGCACGAAAGGCCGAGTAAAATGCACTATTAAACTTCTAGGGTGGGGCAATCAGAGACCCGATAAGAACATTTTATATTACCGTTAATATAAGAATTCAGCGAAGTTCTATCACATTTGTTCAATTTACGTCGCTCCTATTTCAGATAGCTTATTGGGCTAAGCGGCAACTCAAAGCGCATGAAATGACGAGTGAAATGCACTATTAAACTTCTAGGGTAGGGCGAACAAAGACCCGATTAGATCATTTTACATTAAGGTTAAAATAAGAATTCAGCGTTATTCTATCACATTTGTTCAACTTACGTCGCTCCTATTTCAGATAGCGTACTCGGATAGGCGGCATCTTAAAGCGCGTGGAAAGGCGAGTAAAATGCACTATTAAACTTCGAGGGTAATGCAAACAGAGACCCGATTAGATCATTTTATATTACGGTTAATATAAGATTTCAGGGAAATTCTATCACATTTGTTCAATTTACGTCGCTCCTATTTCAGATAGCGTATTGGGCTAAGCGGCATCTCAAAGCGCAAGAAATGGCGAGTAAAACGCACTATTAAGCTTCTAGGGTTGGGCACATATAGACCCGATTAGATCATTTTATATTATGGTTAATTCAAGAATTCAGCGAAATCCTATCACATTTGTTCATTTTACGTCGCTCCTACTGCAGATAGCGTATTGGGCTAGGCGGCATCTTAAAGCGCGTGGAATGGCGAGTAAAATGCACTATTAAACTTCTATAATAGGGCAATCAGAGACCCGATTAGGTCATTTCATATTATGGTTAATTTAAGAATTCAGCGAAATTCTATCACATTTGTTCAATTTACATCGCTCCTATTTCAAATAGCGTATTGGGCTAAGCGGCATCTCCATGCGCATGAAATGGCGAGTAAAATGCATTATTAAACTTCTAGGATAAGGCAAATGGAGACCCGATTAGACCATTTTATATTACGGTTAATATAAGAATTCAGCGTTATTCTATCACATTTGTTCAACTTACGTCGCTCCTATTTCAGATAGCGTACTCGGATAGGCGGCATCTTAAAGCGCGTGGAAAGGCGAGTAAAATGCTCTATTAAACTTCGAGGGTAATGCAAACAGAGACCCGATTAGATCATTTTATATTACGGTTAATATAAGATTTCAGGGAAATTCTATCACATTTGTTCAATTTACGTCGCTCCTATTTCAGATAGCTATTGGGCTAAGCGGCATCTCATAGCGCATGAAATGACGAGAGAAATGCACTATTAAACTTCTTGGGTAGGGCGAACAGAGACCCGATTACATCACTTTATATTATGGTTAATATAAGTATTCAGCGATATTCTATCGCATTTGTTCAATTTGCGTAGCTCCTATTTCAGATAGCGTATTGGGCTAAGCGGCATCTCAAAGCGCATGAAATGACGAATAAAATGCACTATTAAGCTTCTACGCTAGGGCGAACAGAGACCCGATTAGATCATTTAACATTATGGTAAATAAAAGAATTCAGCGAAATTCTATCACATTTGTTCAATTTACGTCGCTCCTATTTCAGATAGCGTACTGGGCTAGGCGGCATCTCAAAGCGCATGAAATGACGAGTAAAATGCTCTATTAAACTTCTAGGGTAGGGCAATCAGAGACCCGATTAGTTCATTTTATATTTTGGTTAATATAAGAATCCAGCGAAATTCTATCACATTTGTTCAATTTACGTCGCTCCTATTTCAGATAGCGTATTGGGCTAAGCGGCATCTCAAAGCGCACGAAAGGCCGAGTAAAATGCACTATTAAACTTCTAGGGTGGGGCAATCAGAGACCCGATAAGAACATTTTATATTACCGTTAATATAAGAATTCAGCGAAGTTCTATCACATTTGTTCAATTTACGTCGCTCCTATTTCAGATAGCTTATTGGGCTAAGCGGCAACTCAAAGCGCATGAAATGACGAGTGAAATGCACTATTAAACTTCTAGGGTAGGGCGAACAAAGACCCGATTAGATCATTTTACATTAAGGTTAAAATAAGAATTCAGCGAAATTCTATCGCATTTGTTCAATTTACGTCGCTCCTATTTCAGATAGCGCATTGGGCTAAGCGGCACCTCAAAGCGCATGAAATGGCGAGTGAAATGCACTATTAAACTTCTAGGGTAGGGCGAACAGAGACCCGATTGGATCATTTTACATTAAGGTTTATATAAGAATTCACGGAAATTCTATCACATTTGTTCAATATACGTCGCTCCTATTTCAGATAGCGTATTGGGCTAAGCGGCCCGTCAAATCGCATGAAATGATGCGTAAAATGCGCTATTAAACTTCTAGGATAAGGCAAACGGAGACCCGATTAGTTCATTTTATATTACGGTTAATATAAGAATTCAGCGTAATTCTATCACATTTGTTCATCTTACGTCGCTCCTATTTCAGATAGCCTACTGACCTAGGCGGCATCTTCAAGCACGTGGAAGGGCGAGTAAAATGCACTACTAAACTTCTATGATAGAGCAATCAGAGACCCGATTAGATCATTTTATATTTTGTTTAATATAAGATTTCAGGGAAATTCTATCACATTTGTTCAATTTACGTCGCTCCTATTTCAAATAGCGTATTGGGCTAAGCGGCAACACAAAGCACATGAAATGGCGAACAAAATGCACTATTAAACTTCTAGGCTATGGCGAACAGAGATCAGATTAGATCATTTTATATTTTGGTTAACATAAGAATTCTGCGAAATTCTATCACATTTGTTCAATTTACGTCGCTCCTATTTCAGATAGCTTATTGGGCTTAGCGGCATCTCAAAGCGCATGAAGTGACGAGTGAAATGCACTATCAAACTTCTAGGGTAGGGCAAGCAGAGACCCGATTAGATCATTTTATATTATGGTTAATTTAAGAATTCAGCGAAATTCTATCACATTTGTTCCATTTACGTCGCTCCAATTTCAGATAGCGTATTGGGCTAAGCGGCATCTCAAAGCGCATGAAATGGCGAATAAAATGCACTATTAAACCTCTAGGCTAGGGCGAACAGAGACCCGAGCAGATCATTTTACATTATGGTTAATAAAAGGATTCAGCGTAATTCTATCACATTTGTTCAACTTACGTCGCTCCTATTTCAGATAGCGTACTGGGCTATGCGGCATGTCAAAGCGCATGAAATGGCGAGTAAAATGCACTACTAAACTTCTATGATAGGGCAATCAGAGACCCGATTCGATCATTTTATATTTTGTTTAATATAAGATTTCACGGAAATTCTATCACATTTGTTCAATTTACGTCGCTCCTATTTCAGATAGCGTATTGGGCTAAGCGGCATCTCAAAGCGTATGAAATGACGAGAGAAATGCACTATTAAACTTCTAGGGTAGGGCAAACAGAGACCTGATGAGATCATTTTATATTATGGTTAATTTAAGAATTCAGGGGAATTCTATCACATTTGTTCAATTTACGTCGCTCCTATTTCAGATAGCGTATTGGGCTAAGCCGGATCTCAAAGCGCATGAAATGGCGACTAAAATGCACTATTAAACTTCTAGGGTAGGGCAAACAGAGACCCGATTAGATCATTTTATATTATGGTTAATTTAAGAATTCAGCAAAATTCTATCACATTTGTTCAACTTACGTCGCTCCTATTTCAGATAGCGTACTGGGCTATGCGGCATCTCAAAGCGCATGAAATGGCGAGTAAAATGCACTACTAAACTTCTATGATAGGGCAATCAGAGACCCGATTCGATCATTTTATATTTTGTTTAATATAAGATTTCACGGAAATTCTATCACATTTGTTCAATTTACGTCGCTCCTATTTCAGATAGCGTATTGGGCTATGCGGCATCTCAGAGCGCATGAAATGGCGAGTAAAATGCACTATTAATCTTCTAGGGTAGGGCAAACAGAGACCTGATGAGATCATTTTATATTATGGTTAATTTAAGAATTCAGGGGAATTCTATCACATTTGTTCAATTTACGTCGCTCCTATTTCAGATAGCGTATTGGGCTAAGCCGGATCTCAAAGCGCATGAAATGGCGACTAAAATGCACTATTAAACTTCTAGGGTAGGGCAAACAGAGACCCGATTAGATCATTTTATATTATGGTTAATTTAAGAATTCAGCAAAATTCTATCACATTTGTTCAACTTACGTCGCTCCTATTTCAGATAGCGTACTGGGCTAGGCGGCAGCTTAAAGCGCGTGGAATGGCGAGTAAAATGCACTACTAAACTTCTATGATAGGGCAATCAGAGACCCGATTAGATCATTTTATATTTTGTTTAATATAAGATTTCAGGGAAATAGTATCACATTTGTTCAATTTACGTCGCTCCTATTCCAGATAGCGTATTCGGCTAAGCGGCATCTCAAAGCGCATGAAATGACGAGTAAAATGCACTATTAAACTTCTAGGGTAGGGCAAGCAGAGACCCGATTAGATCATTTTATATTATGGTTAATTTAAGAATTCAGCAAAATTCTATCACATTCGTTCAATTTAGGTCGCTCCTATTTCAGATAGCGTATTGGGCTAAGCGGCATCTCAAAGCGCATGAAATGGCGAGTGAAATGCCCTATAAGACTTCTATGGTAGGGCGAACAGAGACCAGATTAGATCATTTTACATTCTGGTTAATAAAATAATTCAGCGAAATTCTATCACATATGTTCAACTTTCGTCGCTCGTATTTCAGATAGCGTATTGAGCTAAGCGGCATCTCGAAGCGCATGAAATGGCGAGTATAATGCACTATTAAACTTCTAGGATAAGGCAAACAGATACCCGATTAGATCATTTTATATTACGGTTAATATAAGAATACAGCAAAATTCTATCACATTTGTTCAACTTACGTCGCTCCTATTTCAGATAGCGTACCGGGCTAGGCGGCACCTTAAAGCGCGTGGAATGACGAGTAAAATGCACTACTAAACTTCTATGATAGGGCAATCAGAGACCCGATTAGATCATTTTATATTTTGTTTAATATAAGATTTCACGGAAATTCTATCACATTTGTTCAATTTACGTCGCTCCTATTTCAGATAGCGTATTGGGCTATGCGGCATCTCAAAGCGCATGAAATGGCGAGTAAAATGCACTATTAAACTTCTAGGGTAGGGCAAACAGAGACCTGATGAGATCATTTTATATTATGGTTAATTTAAGAATTCAGGGGAATTCTATCACATTTGTTCAATTTACGTCGCTCCTATTTCAGATAGCGTATTGGGCTAAGCGGCCTCTAAAAGCGCATGAAATGGCGAGTAAAATGCGCTATTAAACTTCTAGGATAAGGCAAACGGAGACCCGATTAGACCATTTTATATTACGGTTCATATAAGAATTCAGCGTAATTCTATCACATTTCTTCAAATTACGTCACTCCTATTCCAGATAGCGTACTGGTCTGGCCGGCATCTTAAAGCGCGTGGAATGGCGAGTAAAATGCACTATTAACCTTCTATGATAGGGCAATCTGTGACCCGATTAGATCATTTTATATTATCGTTAATTTAAGAATTCAGCAAAATTCTATCACATTTGTTCAATTTACGTCGCTCCAATTTCAAATAGCGTATTGGGCTAAGCGGCATCTCAAAGCGCATGAAATGGCGAGCAAAATGCACTATTAAACTTCTAGGGTAGGGCAAACAGAGACCCGATTAGATCATTTTGTACTATGGTTAATTTAAGAATTCAGCAAAATTCTATCACGTTTGTTCAATTTACGTCGCTCCTATTGCAGATAGCGTATAGGGTTAAGCGGCACCTCAAAGCGCATGAAATTGCGAGTAAAATGCACTATTAAACTTCTAGGGTAGAGCAAACAGGGACCCGATTAGATCATTTAATATTATGGTTAATTTAAGAATTCAGCGAAATTCTATCACATTTGTTCAATTTACGTCGCTCCTATTTCAGATAGCGTATTGGGCTAAGCCGGATCTCAAAGCGCATGAAATGGCGACTAAAATGCACTATTAAACTTCTAGGGTAGGGCAAACAGAGACCCGATTAGATCATTTTATATTATGGTTAATTTAAGAATTCAGCAAAATTCTATCACATTTGTTCAACTTGCGTCGCTCCTATTTCAGATAGCGTACTGGGCTAGGCGGCAACTTAAAGCGCGTGGAATGGCGAGTAAAATGCACTACTAAACTTCTATGATAGGGCAATCAGAGACCCGATTAGATCATTTTATATTTTGTTTAATATAAGATCTCAGGGAAATAGTATCACATTTGTTCAATTTACGCCGCTCCTATTCCAGATAGCGTATTCGGCTAAGCGGCATCTCAAAGCGCATGAAATGACGAGTAAAATGCACTATTAAACTTCTAGGGTAGGGCAAGCAGAGACCCGATTATATCATTTTACATTAAGGTTAATATAATAATTCAGGGAAATTCTATCACATTTGTTCAATTTACGTCGCTCCTATTTCAGATAGCGTATTGGGCTACGCGGCATCACAAAGCGCATGAAATGGCGAATAAAATGCACTTTTAAACTTCTAGGCTAGGGCGAACAGAGACCCGATTAGATCATTTTACATTCTGGTTAATAAAATAATTCAGCGAAATTCTATCACATTTGTTCAACTTTCGTCGCTCCTATTTCAGATAGCGTATTGAGCTAAGCGGCATCTCGAAGCGCATAAAATGGCGAGTATAATGCACTATTAAACTTCTAGGATAGGGCAAACAGATACCCGGTTAGATCATTTTATATTACGGTTAATATAAGGATGCAGCGTAATTCTATCACATTTGTTCAAGTTACGTCGCTCCTATTTCAGATAGCGTACTGGGCTAGGCGGCATCTTAAAGCGCGTGGAATGGCGAGTAAAATGCACTACTAATCTTCTATGATAGGGCAATCAGAGACCCGATTAGATCATTTTATATTTTGTTTAATATAAGATTTCAGGGAAATTCTATCACATTTGTTCAATTTACGTCGCTCCTATTTCAGATAGCGTATTGGGCTAAGCGGCAACTGAAAGCGCATGAAATGACGAGTGGAATGCACTATTAAACTTCTAGGGTAGGGCGAACAGAGACCCGATTATATCATTTTACATTAAGGTTAATATAATAATTCAGGGAAATTCTATCACATTTGTTCAATTTACGTCGCTCCTATTTCAGATAGCGTATTGGGCTACGCGGCATCACAAAGCGCATGAAATGGCGAATAAAATGCACTTTTAAACTTCTAGGCTAGGGCGAACAGAGACCCGATTAGATCATTTTACATTCTGGTTAATAAAATAATTCAGCGAAATTCTATCACATTTGATCAACTTTCGTTGCTCCTATTTCAGATAGCGTATTGGGTTAAGCGGCATCTCAAAGCGCATGAAATGGCGCGTGAAATGCACTATTAAACTTCTAGGGTAGGGCAAACAGAGACCCGATTAGATCATTTTATATTATGGTTAATTTAAGAATTCAGCAAAATTCTATCACATTTGTTCAATTTACGTCGCTCCTATTTCGGATAGCGTACTGGGCTAGGCGGCATCCTAAAGCGCGTGGAGTGGCGAGTAAAATGCACTATTAAACTTGTATGATAGGGCAATCAGAGACGCGATTAGATCATTTTATATTTTGTTTAATACAAGATTTCAGGGAAATTCTATCACATTTGTTCAATTCGTGTCGCTCATATTTCAGATAGCGTATTGGGCTAAGCGGCATCTGAAAGCGAATGAAATGGCGAGTAAAATGTACTATTAAACTCCTAGGGTAGGGCAAACAGAGACCCGATTTGATCATTTTATATTATGGTTAATTTAAGAATTCAGCAAGATTCTATCACATTTGTTGAATTTACGTCGCTCCTATTTCAGATAGCGTACTGGGCTAGGCGGCATCTTAAAGCGCGTGGAATGGCGAGTAAAATGCACTGTCAAACTTCTATGATAGGGCAGTCAGAGACCCGATTAGATCATTTTATTTTTGTTTAATATAAGATTTCAGGGAAATCCTATCACATTTGTTCTATTTACGTCGCTCCTATTTCAGTTAGCGTATTGGGCTAACCGGCATCTCAAAGCGCATGAAATGGCGAATAAAATGGACTATTAAACTTCTAGGGTAGGGCAAACGGAGACCCGATTAGATCATTTTATATTACGGTTAATATAAGAATTCAGCGTAATTCTATCACATTTCTTCAAATTACGTCGCTCCTATTTCAGATAGCGTACTGGGCTGGCCGGCATCTTAAAGCGCGTGGAATGGCGAGTAAAATGCACTATTAAACTTGTATGATAGGGCAATCAGAGACGCGATTAGATCATTTTATATTTTGTTTAATATAAGATTTCCGGGAAATTCTATCACATTTGTTCAATTTACGTCGCTCCTATTTCAGATAGCGTATTGGGCTAAGCGGCAACTGAAAGCGCATGAAATGACGAGTGAAATGCACTATTAAACTTCAAGGATAGGCCGAACAGAGACCCGATTAGATCATTTTACATTAAGGTTAATATAAGAATTCAGGGAAATTCTATCACATTTGTTCAATTCGTGTCGCTCATATTTCAGATAGCGTATTGGGCTAAGCGGCATCTCAAAGCGCATGAAATGGCGAGTAAAATGCACTATTAAACTCCTAGGGTAGGGCAAACAGAGACCCGATTAGATCATTTTATATTATGGTTAATTTAAGAATTCAGCAAAATTCTATCACATTTGTTCAATTTACGTCGCTCCTATTTCGGATAGCGTACTGGGCTAGGCGGCATCCTAAAGCGCGTGGAGTGGCGAGTAAAATGCACTATTAAAGTTGTATGATAGGGCAATCAGAGACGCGATTAGATCATTTTATATTTTGTTTAATACAAGATTTCAGGGAAATTCTATCACATTTGTTCAATTCGTGTCGCTGATATTTCAGATAGCGTATTGGGCTAAGCGGCATCCCAAAGCGCATGAAATGGCGAGTAAAATGCACTATTAAACTCCTAGGGTAGGGCAAACAGAGACCCGATTAGATCATTTTATATTATGGTTAATTTAAGAATTCAGCAAGATTCTATCACATTTGTTGAATTTACGTCGCTCCTATTTCAGATAGCGTACTGGGCTAGGCGGCATCTTAAAGCGCGTGGAATCGCGAGTAAAATGCACTGTTAAACTTCAATGATACGGCAGTCAGAGACCCGATTAGGTCATTTTATATTTTGTTTAATATAAGATTTCAGGGAAATCCTATCACATTTGTTCTATTTACGTCGCTCCTATTTCTGTTAGCGGATTGGGCTAACCGGCATCTCAAAGCGCATGAAATGGCGAATAAAATGGACTAATAAACTTCTGGAGTAGGGCAAACAGAGACCCGATTAGATCATTTTATATTACGGTTAATATAAGAATTCAGCGTAATTCTATCACATTTCTTCAAATTACGTCGCTCCTATTTCAGATAGCGTACTGGGCTGGCCGGCATCTTAAAGCGCGTGGAATGGCGAGTAAAATGCACTATTAAACTTGTATGATAGGGCAATCAGTGACCCGATTAGATCATTTTATATTATAGTTAATTTAAGAATTCAGCGAAATTCTATCACATTTGTTCAATTTAAGTCGCACCTGTTTCAGATAGCGTATTGGGCTAAGCGGCATCTCAAAGCGCATGAAATGGCGAATAAAATGCAATACTAAACTTCTAGGATAAGGCAAACAGAGACCCGATTAGATCATTTTATATTATGGTTAATATAAGAATTCAGCGAAATTCTATCACATTTGTTCAATTTGCGTCGCTCATATATCAGATAGCATATTGGGCTAAGCGGCATCTCAAAGCGCATGAAATGGCGAGTAAAATGCACTATTAAACTTCTAGGGTAAGGCAAACAGAGACCCGATTAGATCATTTTATATTACGGTTAATATAAGAAATCAGCGTGATTCTGCCACATTCGTTCAACTTACGTAGCTCCTATTTCAGATAGCGTACTGGGCTAGGCGGCATCTTAAAGCGCCTGGAATGGCGAGTAAAATGCACTATTAAACTTCTATGATAGGGCAATCAGAGACCCGATTAGATCATTTTATATTTTGGTTAATATAAGAATTCAGCGAAATTCTATCACATTTGTTCAATTTGCGTCGCTCCTATTTCAGATAGCGTATTGGGCTAAGCGGCATCTCAAAGCGCATGAAATGACGAATAAAATGCACTATTAAGCTTGTACGCTAGGGCGAACAGAGACCCGATTAGATCATTTAACATTATGGTAAATAAAAGAATTCAGCAAAATTCTATCACATTTGTTCAATTTACGTCGCTCCTATTTCAGATAGCGTACTGGGCTACGCGGTATCTTAAAGCGCGTGGAATGGCGAGTAAAATACACTATTAAACTTCTAGGATAAGGCAAAGGGAGACCCGATTAGACCATTTTATATTACGGTTAATATAAGAATTCAGCGTTATTCTATCACATTTGTTCAACTTACGTCGCTCCTATTTCAGAAAGCGTACTCGGATAGGCGGCATCTTAAAGCGCGTGGAATGGCGAGTAAAATGCACTATTAAACTTCTCGGGTAATGCAAACAGAGACCCGATTAGATCATTTTATATTACGGTTAATATAAGATTTCAGGGAAATTCTATCACATTTGTTCAATTTACGTCGCACTTATTTCAGATAGCTATTGGGATAAGCGGCATCTCAAAGCGCATGAAATGACGAGAGAAATGCACTATTAAACTTCTTGGGTAGGGCGAACAGAGACCCGATTACATCATTTTATATTATGGTTAATATAAGAATTCAGCGAAATTCTATCACATTTGATCAACTTTCGTTGCTCCTATTTCAGATAGCGTATTGGGTTAAGCGGCATCTCAAAGCGCATGAAATGGCGCGTGAAATGCACTATTAAACTTCTAGGGTAGGGCAAACAGAGACCCGATTAGATCATTTTACATTCAGGTTAATATAAGAATTCACGGAAATTCTATCACATTTGTTCAATTTACGTCGCTCCTATTCCAGATAGCGTATTGGGCTAAGCGGCAACTCAAAGCGCATGAAATGACGAGTGCAATGCACTATTAAACTTCTAGGGTAGGGCGAACAAAGACCCGATTAGATCATTTTACATTAAGGTTAAAATAAGAATTCAGCGAAATTCTATCACATTTGTTCAATTTACGTCGCTCCTATTTCAGATAGCGTATTAGGCTAAGCTGCATCTCAAAGCGCAAGAAATGGCTCGTACAATGCACTATTCAACTTCTAGGGTAGGGCAAGCAGAGACCGGATTAGATCATTTTATATTTTGGTTAATATAAGAATTCAGCGAAATTCTGTCACATTTGTTCAATTTACGTCGCTCCTATTTCAGATAGCGTATTGGGCTAAGAGGCATCTCAAAGCGCATGAAATGGCGAGTAAAACGCACTATTAAACTTCTAGGATAAGGCAAACAGAGACCCGATTAGATCATTTTATATTACGGTTAATATAAGAAATCAGCGTAATTCTGTCAGATTCGTTCAACTTACGTAGCTCCTATTTCAGATAGCGTACTGGGCTAGGCGGCATCTTAAAGCGCTTGGAATGGCGAGTAAAATGCACTATTAAACTTCTATGATAGGGCAATCACAGACCCGATTAGATCATTTTCTATTTTGGTTAATATATGAATCCAGCGAAATTCTATCACATTTGTTCAATTTACGTCGCTCCAATTTCAGATAGCTTATTGGGCTAAGCGGCATCGCAATGCGCATGAATTGACGCGTGAAATGCACTATTAAACTTCTTGGGTAGGGCGAACAAAGACCCGATTAGATCATTTTATATTATGGTTAATTTAAGAATTCAGCGAAATTCTCTCACATTTGTTCAATTTACGTCGCTGATATTTCAGATAGCGTATTGGGCTAAGCGGCATCTCAAAATGCAAGAAATGGCGAGTAAAATGCACTATTAAACTTCTAGGGTAGGGCAAACAGAGACCCGATTAGGTCACTTCATATTATGGTTAATTTAAGAATTCAGAAAAATTCTATCACATTTGTTCAATTTACGTCGCTCCTATTTCAGATAGCGTACCCGGATAGTCGGCATCTTAAAGCGCGAGGAATGACGAGTAAAATGCACTATTAAACATCTATGATAGGGCAATCAGAGACCCAATTAGATCATTTTATATTTTGGTTAATATAAGAATTCAGCGAAATTCTATCACATTTGTTTAATTTACGTCGCTCCTATTTCAGATAGCGTATTGGGATAAGCGGCATCTCAAAGCGCATGAAATGCTGAGTAAAATGCGCTATTAAACTTCTAGGGTAGGGCAATCAGAGACCCGATTAGATCATTTTATATTATGGTTAATTTAAGGATTCAGCAAAATTCTATCACATTTGTTCAATTTACGTCGTTCCTATTTCAGATAGCATACTGGGCTAGGCGGCAACTTAAAGCGCGCGGAATGGCGAGTAAAATGCACTATTAAACTTCTAGGATAAGGCAAACAGAGACCCGATTAGATCATTTTATATTACGGTTAACATAAGAATTCAGCGTAATTCTGTGACATTTGTTCAACTGACGTAGCTCCTATTTCAGATAGCGTACTGGGCAAGGCGGCAACTTAAAGCGCGTGGAATGGCGAGTAAAATGCACTATTAAACTTCTATGATAGGGCAATCACAGACCAGATTAGATCATTTTCTATTTTGGTTAATATAAGAATCCAGCGAAATTCTATCACATTTGTTCAATTTACGTCGCACCTATTTCAGATAGCGTACTGGGCTAGGCGGCATCTTAAAGCGCGTGGAATGGCGAGTAAAATGCACTACTAATCTTCTATGATAGGGCAATCAGAGACCCGAGTAGATCATTTTATATTTTGATTAATATAAGATTTCAGGGAAATTCTATCACATTTGTTCAATTTACGTCGCTCCTATTTCAGATAGCGTATTCGGCTAAGCGGCATCTCAAAGCGAATGAAATGACGAGTAAAATGCACTATTAAACTTCTAGGGTAGGGCAATCAGAGACCCGATTAGATCATTTTATATTTTGGTTAATATAAGAATGCAGCGTAATTCTATCACATTCGTTCAAGTTACGTCGCTCCTATTTCAGATAGCGTACTGGGCTAGGCGGCATCTTAAAGCGCGTGGAATGGCGAGTAAAATGCACTACTAAACTTCTATGATAGGGCAATCAGAGACCCGATTAGATCATTTTATATTTTGTTTAATATAAGATTTCAGGGAAATTCTATCACATTTGTTCAATTTACGTCGCTCCTATTTCAGCTAGCGTATTGGGCTAAGCGGCAACTGAAAGCGCATGAAATGACGAGTGAAATGCACTATTAAACTTCTAGGGTAGGGCGAACAGAGACCCGATTAGATCATTTTATATTAAGGTTAATATAAGAATTCAGGGAAATACTATCACATTTGTTCAATTTACGTCGCTCCTATTTCAGGTAGCGTATTGGGCTACGCGGCATCTCAAAGCGCATGAAATGGCGAATAAAATGCACTATTAAACTTCTAGGCTAGGGCGAACAGAGACCCGATTAGATCATTTTACATTCTGGTTAATAAAATAATTCAGCGAAATTCTATCACATTTGTTCAACTTTCGTTGCTCCTATTTCAGACAGCGTATTGGGTTAAGCGGCATCTCAAAGCGCATGAAATGGCGAGTAAAATGCACTATTAAACTTCTAGGGTAGGGCAAACAGAGACCCGATTAGATCATTTTATATTATGGTTAATTTAAGAATTCAGCAAAATTCTATCACATTTGTTCAATTTACGTCGCTCCTATTTCGGATAGCGTACTGGGCTAGGCGGCATCCTAAAGCGCGTGGAGTGGCGAGTAAAATGCACTATTAAAGTTGTATGATAGGGCAATCAGAGACGCGATTAGATCATTTTATATTTTGTTTAATACAAGATTTCAGGGAAATTCTATCACATTTGTTCAATTCGTGTCGCTGATATTTCAGATAGCGTATTGGGCTAAGCGGCATCCCAAAGCGCATGAAATGGCGAGTAAAATGCACTATTAAACTCCTAGGGTAGGGCAAACAGAGACCCGATTAGATCATTTTATATTATGGTTAATTTAAGAATTCAGCAAGATTCTATCACATTTGTTGAATTTACGTCGCTCCTATTTCAGATAGCGTACTGGGCTAGGCGGCATCTTAAAGCGCGTGGAATCGCGAGTAAAATGCACTGTTAAACTTCAATGATACGGCAGTCAGAGACCCGATTAGGTCATTTTATATTTTGTTTAATATAAGATTTCAGGGAAATCCTATCACATTTGTTCTATTTACGTCGCTCCTATTTCTGTTAGCGGATTGGGCTAACCGGCATCTCAAAGCGCATGAAATGGCGAATAAAATGGACTAATAAACTTCTGGAGTAGGGCAAACAGAGACCCGATTAGATCATTTTATATTACGGTTAATATAAGAATTCAGCGTAATTCTATCACATTTCTTCAAATTACGTCGCTCCTATTTCAGATAGCGTACTGGGCTGGCCGGCATCTTAAAGCGCGTGGAATGGCGAGTAAAATGCACTATTAAACTTGTATGATAGGGCAATCAGTGACCCGATTAGATCATTTTATATTATAGTTAATTTAAGAATTCAGCGAAATTCTATCACATTTGTTCAATTTAAGTCGCACCTGTTTCAGATAGCGTATTGGGCTAAGCGGCATCTCAAAGCGCATGAAATGGCGAATAAAATGCAATACTAAACTTCTAGGATAAGGCAAACAGAGACCCGATTAGATCATTTTATATTATGGTTAATATAAGAATTCAGCGAAATTCTATCACATTTGTTCAATTTGCGTCGCTCATATATCAGATAGCATATTGGGCTAAGCGGCATCTCAAAGCGCATGAAATGGCGAGTAAAATGCACTATTAAACTTCTAGGGTAAGGCAAACAGAGACCCGATTAGATCATTTTATATTACGGTTAATATAAGAAATCAGCGTGATTCTGCCACATTCGTTCAACTTACGTAGCTCCTATTTCAGATAGCGTACTGGGCTAGGCGGCATCTTAAAGCGCCTGGAATGGCGAGTAAAATGCACTATTAAACTTCTATGATAGGGCAATCAGAGACCCGATTAGATCATTTTATATTTTGGTTAATATAAGAATTCAGCGAAATTCTATCACATTTGTTCAATTTGCGTCGCTCCTATTTCAGATAGCGTATTAGGCTAAGCGGCATCTCAAAGCGCATGAAATGACGAATAAAATGCACTATTAAGCTTGTACGCTAGGGCGAACAGAGACCCGATTAGATCATTTAACATTATGGTAAATAAAAGAATTCAGCAAAATTCTATCACATTTGTTCAATTTACGTCGCTCCTATTTCAGATAGCGTACTGGGCTACGCGGTATCTTAAAGCGCGTGGAATGGCGAGTAAAATACACTATTAAACTTCTAGGATAAGGCAAAGGGAGACCCGATTAGACCATTTTATATTACGGTTAATATAAGAATTCAGCGTTATTCTATCACATTTGTTCAACTTACGTCGCTCCTATTTCAGAAAGCGTACTCGGATAGGCGGCATCTTAAAGCGCGTGGAATGGCGAGTAAAATGCACTATTAAACTTCTCGGGTAATGCAAACAGAGACCCGATTAGATCATTTTATATTACGGTTAATATAAGATTTCAGGGAAATTCTATCACATTTGTTCAATTTACGTCGCACTTATTTCAGATAGCTATTGGGATAAGGGGCATCTCAAAGCGCATGAAATGACGAGAGAAATGCACTATTAAACTTCTTGGGTAGGGCGAACAGAGACCCGATTACATCATTTTATATTATGGTTAATATAAGAATTCAGCGAAATTCTATCACATTTGATCAACTTTCGTTGCTCCTATTTCAGATAGCGTATTGGGTTAAGCGGCATCTCAAAGCGCATGAAATGGCGCGTGAAATGCACTATTAAACTTCTAGGGTAGGGCAAACAGAGACCCGATTAGATCATTTTATATTATGGTTAATTTAAGAATTCAGCAAAATTCTATCACATTTGTTCAATTTACGTCGCTCCTATTTCGGATAGCGTACTGGGCTAGGCGGCATCCTAAAGCGCGTGGAGTGGCGAGTAAAATGCACTATTAAACTTGTATGATAGGGCAATCAGAGACGCGATTAGATCATTTTATATTTTGTTTAATACAAGATTTCAGGGAAATTCTATCACATTTGTTCAATTCGTGTCGCTCATATTTCAGATAGCGTATTGGGCTAAGCGGCATCTGAAAGCGAATGAAATGGCGAGTAAAATGTACTATTAAACTCCTAGGGTAGGGCAAACAGAGACCCGATTTGATCATTTTATATTATGGTTAATTTAAGAATTCAGCAAGATTCTATCACATTTGTTGAATTTACGTCGCTCCTATTTCAGATAGCGTACTGGGCTAGGCGGCATCTTAAAGCGCGTGGAATGGCGAGTAAAATGCACTGTCAAACTTCTATGATAGGGCAGTCAGAGACCCGATTAGATCATTTTATTTTTGTTTAATATAAGATTTCAGGGAAATCCTATCACATTTGTTCTATTTACGTCGCTCCTATTTCAGTTAGCGTATTGGGCTAACCGGCATCTCAAAGCGCATGAAATGGCGAATAAAATGGACTATTAAACTTCTAGGGTAGGGCAAACGGAGACCCGATTAGATCATTTTATATTACGGTTAATATAAGAATTCAGCGTAATTCTATCACATTTCTTCAAATTACGTCGCTCCTATTTCAGATAGCGTACTGGGCTGGCCGGCATCTTAAAGCGCGTGGAATGGCGAGTAAAATGCACTATTAAACTTGTATGATAGGGCAATCAGAGACGCGATTAGATCATTTTATATTTTGTTTAATATAAGATTTCCGGGAAATTCTATCACATTTGTTCAATTTACGTCGCTCCTATTTCAGATAGCGTATTGGGCTAAGCGGCAACTGAAAGCGCATGAAATGACGAGTGAAATGCACTATTAAACTTCAAGGATAGGCCGAGCAGAGACCCGATTAGATCATTTTACATTAAGGTTAATATAAGAATTCAGGGAAATTCTATCACATTTGTTCAATTCGTGTCGCTCATATTTCAGATAGCGTATTGGGCTAAGCGGCATCTCAAAGCGCATGAAATGGCGAGTAAAATGCACTATTAAACTCCTAGGGTAGGGCAAACAGAGACCCGATTAGATCATTTTATATTATGGTTAAATTAAGAATTCAGCAAGATTCTATCACATTTGTTGAATTTACGTCGCTCCTATTTCAGATAGCGTACTGGGCTAGGCGGCATCTTAAAGCGCGTGGAATGGCGAGTAAAATGCACTACTAATCTCCTATGATAGGGCAATCAGAGACCCGAGTAGATCATTTTATATTTTGATTAATATAAGATTTCAGGGAAATTCTATCACATTTGTTGAATTTACGTCGCTCCTATTTCAGATAGCGTACTGGGCTAGGCGGCATCTTAAAGCGCGTGGAATGGCGAGTAAAATGCACTACTAATCTTCTATGATAGGGCAATCAGAGACCCGAGTAGATCATTTTATATTTTGATTAATATAAGATTTCAGGGAAATTCTATCACATTTGTTCAATTTACGTCGCTCCTATTTCAGGTAGCGTATTGGGCTACGCGGCATCTCAAAGCGCATGAAATGGCGAATAAAATGCACTATTAAACTTCTAGGCTAGGGCGAACAGAGACCCGATTAGATCATTTTACATTCTGGTTAATAAAATAATTCAGCGAAATTCTATCACATTTGTTCAACTTTCGTTGCTCCTATTTCAGACAGCGTATTGGGTTAAGCGGCATCTCAAAGCGCATGAAATGGCGAGTAAAATGCACTATTAAACTTCTAGGGTAGGGCAAACAGAGACCCGATTAGATCATTTTATATTATGGTTAATTTAAGAATTCAGCAAAATTCTATCACATTTGTTCAATTTACGTCGCTCCTATTTCGGATAGCGTACTGGGCTAGGCGGCATCCTAAAGCGCGTGGAGTGGCGAGTAAAATGCACTATTAAAGTTGTATGATAGGGCAATCAGAGACGCGATTAGATCATTTTATATTTTGTTTAATACAAGATTTCAGGGAAATTCTATCACATTTGTTCAATTCGTGTCGCTGATATTTCAGATAGCGTATTGGGCTAAGCGGCATCCCAAAGCGCATGAAATGGCGAGTAAAATGCACTATTAAACTCCTAGGGTAGGGCAAACAGAGACCCGATTAGATCATTTTATATTATGGTTAATTTAAGAATTCAGCAAGATTCTATCACATTTGTTGAATTTACGTCGCTCCTATTTCAGATAGCGTACTGGGCTAGGCGGCATCTTAAAGCGCGTGGAATCGCGAGTAAAATGCACTGTTAAACTTCAATGATACGGCAGTCAGAGACCCGATTAGGTCATTTTATATTTTGTTTAATATAAGATTTCAGGGAAATCCTATCACATTTGTTCTATTTACGTCGCTCCTATTTCTGTTAGCGGATTGGGCTAACCGGCATCTCAAAGCGCATGAAATGGCGAATAAAATGGACTAATAAACTTCTGGAGTAGGGCAAACAGAGACCCGATTAGATCATTTTATATTACGGTTAATATAAGAATTCAGCGTAATTCTATCACATTTCTTCAAATTACGTCGCTCCTATTTCAGATAGCGTACTGGGCTGGCCGGCATCTTAAAGCGCGTGGAATGGCGAGTAAAATGCACTATTAAACTTGTATGATAGGGCAATCAGTGACCCGATTAGATCATTTTATATTATAGTTAATTTAAGAATTCAGCGAAATTCTATCACATTTGTTCAATTTAAGTCGCACCTGTTTCAGATAGCGTATTGGGCTAAGCGGCATCTCAAAGCGCATGAAATGGCGAATAAAATGCAATACTAAACTTCTAGGATAAGGCAAACAGAGACCCGATTAGATCATTTTATATTATGGTTAATATAAGAATTCAGCGAAATTCTATCACATTTGTTCAATTTGCGTCGCTCATATATCAGATAGCATATTGGGCTAAGCGGCATCTCAAAGCGCATGAAATGGCGAGTAAAATGCACTATTAAACTTCTAGGGTAAGGCAAACAGAGACCCGATTAGATCATTTTATATTACGGTTAATATAAGAAATCAGCGTGATTCTGCCACATTCGTTCAACTTACGTAGCTCCTATTTCAGATAGCGTACTGGGCTAGGCGGCATCTTAAAGCGCCTGGAATGGCGAGTAAAATGCACTATTAAACTTCTATGATAGGGCAATCAGAGACCCGATTAGATCATTTTATATTTTGGTTAATATAAGAATTCAGCGAAATTCTATCACATTTGTTCAATTTGCGTCGCTCCTATTTCAGATAGCGTATTGGGCTAAGCGGCATCTCAAAGCGCATGAAATGACGAATAAAATGCACCATTAAGCTTGTACGCTAGGGCGAACAGAGACCCGATTAGATCATTTAACATTATGGTAAATAAAAGAATTCAGCAAAATTCTATCACATTTGTTCAATTTACGTCGCTCCTATTTCAGATAGCGTACTGGGCTACGCGGTATCTTAAAGCGCGTGGAATGGCGAGTAAAATACACTATTAAACTTCTAGGATAAGGCAAAGGGAGACCCGATTAGACCATTTTATATTACGGTTAATATAAGAATTCAGCGTTATTCTATCACATTTGTTCAACTTACGTCGCTCCTATTTCAGAAAGCGTACTCGGATAGGCGGCATCTTAAAGCGCGTGGAATGGCGAGTAAAATGCACTATTAAACTTCTCGGGTAATGCAAACAGAGACCCGATTAGATCATTTTATATTACGGTTAATATAAGATTTCAGGGAAATTCTATCACATTTGTTCAATTTACGTCGCACTTATTTCAGATAGCTATTGGGATAAGCGGCATCTCAAAGCGCATGAAATGACGAGAGAAATGCACTATTAAACTTCTTGGGTAGGGCGAACAGAGACCCGATTACATCATTTTATATTATGGTTAATATAAGAATTCAGCGAAATTCTATCACATTTGATCAACTTTCGTTGCTCCTATTTCAGATAGCGTATTGGGTTAAGCGGCATCTCAAAGCGCATGAAATGGCGCGTGAAATGCACTATTAAACTTCTAGGGTAGGGCAAACAGAGACCCGATTAGATCATTTTATATTATGGTTAATTTAAGAATTCAGCAAAATTCCATCACATTTGTTCAATTTACGTCGCTCCTATTTCGGATAGCGTACTGGGCTAGGCGGCATCCTAAAACGCGTGGAGTGGCGAGTAAAATGCACTATTAAACTTGTATGATAGGGCAATCAGAGACGCGATTAGATCATTTTATATTTTGTTTAATACAAGATTTCAGGGAAATTCTATCACATTTGTTCAATTCGTGTCGCTCATATTTCAGATAGCGTATTGGGCTAAGCGGCATCTGAAAGCGAATGAAATGGCGAGTAAAATGTACTATTAAACTCCTAGGGTAGGGCAAACAGAGACCCGATTTGATCATTTTATATTATGGTTAATTTAAGAATTCAGCAAGATTCTATCACATTTGTTGAATTTACGTCGCTCCTATTTCAGATAGCGTACTGGGCTAGGCGGCATCTTAAAGCGCGTGGAATGGCGAGTAAAATGCACTGTCAAACTTCTATGATAGGGCAGTCAGAGACCCGATTAGATCATTTTATTTTTGTTTGATATAAGATTTCAGGGAAATCCTATCACATTTGTTCTATTTACGTCGCTCCTATTTCAGTTAGCGTATTGGGCTAACCGGCATCTCAAAGCGCATGAAATGGCGAATAAAATGGACTATTAAACTTCTAGGGGTAGGGCAAACGGAGACCCGATTAGATCATTTTATATTACGGTTAATATAAGAATTCAGCGTAATTCTATCACATTTCTTCAAATTACGTCGCTCCTATTTCAGATAGCGTACTGGGCTGGCCGGCATCTTAAAGCGCGTGGAATGGCAAGAAAAATGCACTATTAAACTTGTATGATAGGGCAATCAGAGACGCGATTAGATCATTTTATATTTTGTTTAATATAAGATTTCAGGGAAATTCTATCACATTTGTTCAATTTACGTCGCTCCTATTTCAGATAGCGTATTGGGCTAAGCGGCAACTGAAAGCGCATGAAATGACGAGCGGAATGCACTATTAAACTTCAAGGATAGGCCGAACAGAGACCCGATTAGATCATTTTACATTATGGTTAATATAAGAATTCAGGGAAATTCTATCACATTTGTTCAATTCGTGTCGCTCATATTTCAGATAGCGTATTGGGCTAAGCGGCATCTCAAAGCATATGAAATGGCGAGTAAAATGCACTATTAAACTCCTAGGGTAGGGCAAACAGAGACCCGATTAGATCATTTTATATTATGGTTAAATTAAGAATTCAGCAAGATTCTATCACATTTGTTGAATTTACGTCGCTCCTATTTCAGATAGCGTACTGGGCTAGGCGGTATCTTAAAGCGCGTGGAATGGCGAGTAAAATGCACTACTAATCTTCTATGATAGGGCAATCAGAGACCCGAGTAGATCATTTTCTATTTTGATTAATATAAGATTTCAGGGAAATTCTATCACATTTGTTCAATTTACGTCGCTCCTATTTCAGATAGCGTATTGGGTTAAGCGGCATCTCAAAGCGCATGAAATGGCGAGTAAAATGCACTATTAAACTACTAGGGTAGGGCAAACAGAGACCCGATTAGATCATTTTATATTATGGTTAATTTAAGAATTCAGCAAAATTCTATCACATTTGTTCAATTTACGTCGCTCCTATTTCAGATAGCGTACTGGGCTAGGCGGCATCTTAAAGCGCGTGGAATGGCGAGTAAAATGCACTACTAAACTTCTATGATAGGGCAATCAGAGACCCGATTAGATCATTTTATATTTTGTTTAATATAAGATTTCAGGGAAATTCTATCACATTTGTTCAATTTACGTCGCTCCTATTTCAGCTAGCGTATTGGGCTAAGCGGCAACTGAAAGCGCATGAAATGACGAGTGAAATGCACTATTAAACTTCTAGGGTAGGGCGAACAGAGACCCGATTAGATCATTTTACATTAAGGTTAATATAAGAATTCAGGGAAATTCTATCACATTTGTTCAATTTACGTCGCTCCTATTTCAGGTAGCGTATTGGGCTACGCGGCATCTCAAAGCGCATGAAATGGCGAATAAAATGCACTATTAAACTTCTAGGCTAGGGCGAACAGAGACCCGATTAGATCATTTTACATTCTGGTTAATAAAATAATTCAGCGAAATTCTATCACATTTGTTCAACTTTCGTTGCTCCTATTTCAGACAGCGTATTGGGTTAAGCGGCATCTCAAAGCGCATGAAATGGCGAGTAAAATGCACTATTAAACTACTAGGGTAGGGCAAACAGAGACCCGATTAGATCATTTTATATTATGGTTAATTTAAGAATTCAGCTAAATTCTATCACATTTGTTCAATTTACGTCGCTCCTATTTCAGATAGCGTACTGGGCTAGGCGGTATCTTAAAGCGCGTGGAATGGCGAGTAAAATGCACTACTAATCTTCTATGATAGGGCAATCAGAGACCCGAGTAGATCATTTTCTATTTTGATTAATATAAGAATTCAGCGAAGTTCTATCACATTTGTTCAATTTACGTCGCTCCTATTTCAGATAGCGTATTGGGCTAAGCGGCATCTCAAAGCGCACGAAAGCGCGAGTAAAATGCACTATTAAACTTCTAGGGTGGGGCAAGTAGAGACCTGATCAGATCATTTTATATTACGGTTAATATAAGAATTCAGCGAAGTTCTATCACATTTGTTCAATTTACGTCGCTCCTATTTCAGATAGCTTATTGGGCTAAGCGGCAACTCAGAGCGCATGAAAGACGAGTGAAATGCACTGTTAAGCTTCTAGGGTAGGGCGAACAAAGACCCGATTAGATCATTTTACATTAAGGTTAAAATAAGAATTCAGCGAAATTCTATCACATTTGTTCAATTTACGTCGCTCCTATTTCAGATAGCGTATTGGGCTAAGCTGCATCTCAAAGCGCAAGAAATGGCTCGTAAAATGCACTATTAAACTTCTAGGGTAGGGCAAACAGCGACCGGATTAGATCATTTTATATTTTGGTTAATATAAGAATTCAGCGTAGTTCTATCACATTTGTTCAATTTACGTCGCTCCTATTTCAGATAGCGTATTGGGCTAAGAGGCATCTCAGAGCGCATGAAATGGCGAGTAAAATGCACTATTAAACTTCTAGGATAAGGCAAACAGAGACCCGATTAGATCATTTTATATTACGGTTAATATAAGAAATCAGCGTAATTCTGTCACATTCGTTCAACTTACGTAGCTCCTATTTCAGATAGCGTACTGGGCTAGGCGGCATCTTAAAGCGCGTGGAATGGCGAGTAAAATGCACTATTAAACTTCTATGATAGGGCAATCAGAGACCCGATTAGATCATTTTATATTTTGGTTAATATAAGAATTCAGCGAAATTCTATCACATTTGTTTAATTTACGTCGCTCCTATTTCAGATAGCTATTGGGCTAAGCGGCATCTCAAAGCGCATGAAATGACGAGAGAAATGCACTATTAAACTTCTTGGATAGGGCGAACAGAGACCCGATTACATCATTTTATATTATGCTTAATATAAGAATTCAGCGATATTCTATCGCATTTGTTCAATTTGCGTCGCTCCTATTTCAGATAGCGTATTGGGCTAAGCGGCATCTCAAAGCGCATGAAATGACGAATAAAATGCACTATTAAGCTTCTACGCTAGGGCGAACAGAGACCCGATTAGATCATTTAACATTATGGTAAATAAAAGAATTCAGCGAAATTCTATAACATTTCTTCAATTTACGTCGCTCCTATTTCAGATAGCGTACTGGGCTAGGCGGCATCTCAAAGCGCATGAAATGACGAGTAAAATGCTCTATTAAACTTCTAGGGTAGGGCAAACAGAGACCCGATTAAGTCATTTCATATTATGGTTAATTTAAGAATTCAGCGAAATTCTATCACATTTGTTCAATTTACGTCGCTCCTATTTCAGATAGCTTATTGGGCTAAGCGGCAACTCAAAGCGCATGAAATGACGAGTGAAATGCACTATTAAACTTCTAGGGTGGGGCAATCAGAGACCCGATGAGATCATTTTATATTACGGTTAATATAAGAATTCAGCGAAGTTCTATCACATTTGTTCAATTTACGTCGCTCCTATTTCAGATAGCTTATTGGGCTAAGCGGCAACTCAAAGCGCATGAAATGACGAGTGCAATGCACTATTAAACTTCTAGGGTAGGGCAATCAGAGACCCGATTAGATCATTTTATATTTTGGTTAATATAAGAATTCAGCGAAATTCTATCACATTTGTTCAATTTACGTCGCTCCTATTTCAGATAGCGTATTGGGCTAAGCGGCATCTCAAAGCGCATGAAATGGCGAGTAAAATGCACTATTAAACTTCTAGCGTAGGGCAATCAGAGACCCGATTAGATCATTTTATATTTTGGTTAATATAAGAATTCAGCGAAATTCTATCACATTTGTTCAATTTACGTCGCTCCTATTTCAGATAGCGTATTGGGCTAAGCGGCATCTCAAAGCGCACGAAAGCGCGAGTAAAATGCACTATTAAACTTCTAGGGTGGGGCAAGCAGAGACCCGATCAGATCATTTTATATTACGGTTAATATAAGAATTCAGCGAAATTCTATCACATTTGTTCAATTTACGTCGCTCCTATTTCAGATAGCGTATTGGGCTAAGCGGCAACTGAAAGCGCATGAAATGACGAGTGGAATGCACTATTAAACTTCAAGGATAGGCCGAACAGAGACCCGATTAGATCATTTTACATTATGGTTAATATAAGAATTCAGGGAAATTCTATCACATTTGTTCAATTCGTGTCGCTCATATTTCAGATAGCGTATTGGGCTAAGCGGCATCTCAAAGCATATGAAATGGCGAGTAAAATGCACTATTAAACTCCTAGGGTAGGGCAAACAGAGACCCGATTAGATCATTTTATATTATGGTTAAATTAAGAATTCAGCAAGATTCTATCACATTTGTTGAATTTACGTCGCTCCTATTTCAGATAGCGTACTGGGCTAGGCGGTATCTTAAAGCGCGTGGAATGGCGAGTAAAATGCACTACTAATCTTCTATGATAGGGCAATCAGAGACCCGAGTAGATCATTTTCTATTTTGATTAATATAAGATTTCAGGGAAATTCTATCACATTTGTTCAATTTACGTCGCTCCTATTTCAGATAGCGTATTGGGTTAAGCGGCATCTCAAAGCGCATGAAATGGCGAGTAAAATGCACTATTAAACTACTAGGGTAGGGCAAACAGAGACCCGATTAGATCATTTTATATTATGGTTAATTTAAGAATTCAGCAAAATTCTATCACATTTGTTCAATTTACGTCGCTCCTATTTCAGATAGCGTACTGGGCTAGGCGGCATCTTAAAGCGCGTGGAATGGCGAGTAAAATGCACTACTAAACTTCTATGATAGGGCAATCAGAGACCCGATTAGATCATTTTATATTTTGTTTAATATAAGATTTCAGGGAAATTCTATCACATTTGTTCAATTTACGTCGCTCCTATTTCAGCTAGCGTATTGGGCTAAGCGGCAACTGAAAGCGCATGAAATGACGAGTGAAATGCACTATTAAACTTCTAGGGTAGGGCGAACAGAGACCCGATTAGATCATTTTACATTAAGGTTAATATAAGAATTCAGGGAAATTCTATCACATTTGTTCAATTTACGTCGCTCCTATTTCAGGTAGCGTATTGGGCTACGCGGCATCTCAAAGCGCATGAAATGGCGAATAAAATGCACTATTAAACTTCTAGGCTAGGGCGAACAGAGACCCGATTAGATCATTTTACATTCTGGTTAATAAAATAATTCAGCGAAATTCTATCACATTTGTTCAACTTTCGTTGCTCCTATTTCAGACAGCGTATTGGGTTAAGCGGCATCTCAAAGCGCATGAAATGGCGAGTAAAATGCACTATTAAACTACTAGGGTAGGGCAAACAGAGACCCGATTAGATCATTTTATATTATGGTTAATTTAAGAATTCAGCAAAATTCTATCACATTTGTTCAATTTAGGTCGCTCCTATTTCAGATAGCGTACTGGGCTAGGCGGTATCTTAAAGCGCGTGGAATGGCGAGTAAAATGCACTACTAATCTTCTATGATAGGGCAATCAGAGACCCGAGTAGATCATTTTCTATTTTGATTAATATAAGAATTCAGCGAAGTTCTATCACATTTGTTCAATTTACGTCGCTCCTATTTCAGATAGCGTATTGGGCTAAGCGGCATCTCAAAGCGCACGAAAGGGCGAGTAAAATGCACTATTAAACTTCTAGGGTGGGGCAAGTAGAGACCTGATCAGATCATTTTATATTACGGTTAATATAAGAATTCAGCGAAGTTCTATCACATTTGTTCAATTTACGTCGCTCCTATTTCAGATAGCTTATTGGGCTAAGCGGCAACTCAGAGCGCATGAAAGACGAGTGAAATGCACTGTTAAGCTTCTAGGGTAGGGCGAACAAAGACCCGATTAGATCATTTTACATTAAGGTTAAAATAAGAATTCAGCGAAATTCTATCACATTTGTTCAATTTACGTCGCTCCTATTTCAGATAGCGTATTGGGCTAAGCTGCATCTCAAAGCGCAAGAAATGGCTCGTAAAATGCACTATTAAACTTCTAGGGTAGGGCAAACAGCGACCGGATTAGATCATTTTATATTTTGGTTAATATAAGAATTCAGCGAAATTCTATCACATTTGTTCAATTTACGTCGCTCCTATTTCAGATAGCGTATTGGGCTAAGAGGCATCTCAGAGCGCATGAAATGGCGAGTAAAATGCACTATTAAACTTCTAGGATAAGGCAAACACAGACCCGATTAGATCATTTTATATTACGGTTAATATAAGAAATCAGCGTAATTCTGTCACATTCGTTCAACTTACGTAGCTCCTATTTCAGATAGCGTACTGGGCTAGGCGGCATCTTAAAGCGCATGAAATGGCGAGTAAAATGCACTATTAAACTACTAGGGTAGGGCAAACAGAGACCCGATTAGATCATTTTATATTATGGTTAATTTAAGAATTCAGCAAAATTCTATCACATTTGTTCAATTTACGTCGCTCCTATTTCAGATAGCGTACTGGGCTAGGCGGTATCTTAAAGCGCGTGGAATGGCGAGTAAAATGCACTACTAATCTTCTATGATAGGGCAATCAGAGACCCGAGTAGATCATTTTCTATTTTGATTAATATAAGAATTCAGCGAAGTTCTATCACATTTGTTCAATTTACGTCGCTCCTATTTCAGATAGCGTATTGGGCTAAGCGGCATCTCAAAGCGCACGAAAGCGCGAGTAAAATGCACTATTAAACTTCTAGGGTGGGGCAAGTAGAGACCTGATCAGATCATTTTATATTACGGTTAATATAAGAATTCAGCGAAGTTCTATCACATTTGTTCAATTTACGTCGCTCCTATTTCAGATAGCTTATTGGGCTAAGCGGCATCTCAGAGCGCATGAAAGACGAGTGAAATGCACTGTTAAGCTTCTAGGGTAGGGCGAACAAAGACCCGATTAGATCATTTTACATTAAGGTTAATATAAGAATTCAGCGAAATTCTATCACATTTGTTCAATTTACGTCGCTCCTATTTCAGATAGCGTATTGGGCTAAGCTGCATCTCAAAGCGCAAGAAATGGCTCGTAAAATGCACTATTAAACTTCTAGGGTAGGGCAAACAGCGACCGGATTAGATCATTTTATATTTTGGTTAATATAAGAATTCAGCGAAATTCTATCACATTTGTTCAATTTACGTCGCTCCTATTTCAGATAGCGTATTGGGCTAAGAGGCATCTCAGAGCGCATGAAATGGCGAGTAAAATGCACTATTAAACTTCTAGGATAAGGCAAACACAGACCCGATTAGATCATTTTATATTACGGTTAATATAAGAAATCAGCGTAATTCTGTCACATTCGTTCAACTTACGTAGCTCCTATTTCAGATAGCGTACTGGGCTAGGCGGCATCTTAAAGCGCGTGGAATGGCGAGTAAAATGCACTATTAAACTTCTATGATAGGGCAATCAGAGACCCGATTAGATCATTTTATATTTTGGTTAATATAAGAATTCAGCGAAATTCTATCACATTTGTTCAATTTACGTCGCTCCTATTTCAGATAGCGTACTGGGCTAGGCGGCATCTCAAAGCGCATGAAATGACGAGTAAAATGCTCTATTAAACTTCTAGGGTAGGGCAAACAGAGACCCGATTAAGTCATTTCATATTATGGTTAATTTAAGAATTCAGCGAAATTCTATCACATTTGTTCAATTTACGTCGCTCCTATTTCAGATAGCTTATTGGGCTAAGCGGCAACTCAAAGCGCATGAAATGACGAGTGAAATGCACTATTAAACTTCTAGGGTGGGGCAATCAGAGACCCGATGAGATCATTTTATATTACGGTTAATATAAGAATTCAGCGAAGTTCTATCACATTTGTTCAATTTACGTCGCTCCTATTTCAGATAGCTTATTGGGCTAAGCGGCAACTCAAAGCGCATGAAATGACGAGTGCAATGCACTATTAAACTTCTAGGGTAGGGCGAACAAAGACCCGATTAGATCATTTTACATTAAGGTTAAAATAAGAATTCAGCGAAATTCTATCACATTTGTTCAATTTACGTCGCTGCTATTTCAGATAGCGTATTGGGCTAAGCTGCATCTCAAAGCGCAAGAAATGGCTCGTACAATGCACTATTCAACTTCTAGGGTAGGGCAAGCAGAGACCGGATTAGATCATTTTATATTTTGGTTAATATAAGAATTCAGCGAAATTCTATCACATTTGGTCAATTTACGTCGCTCCTATTTCAGATAGCGTATTGGGCTAAGCGGCATCTCAAAGCGCATGAAATGGCGAGTAAAATGCACTATTAAACTTCTAGGGTAGGGCAATCAGAGACCCGATTAGATCATTTTATACTACGGTTAATATAAGAATTCAGCGTAATTCTGTGACATTTGTTCAACTTACGTAGCTCCTATTTCAGATAGCGTACTGGGCTAGGCGGCATCTCAAAGCGCATGAAATGACGAGTGAAATGCACTATTAAACTACTAGGGTAGGGCAAACAGAGACCCGATTAGATCATTTTATATTATGGTTAATTTAAGAATTCAGCAAAATTCTATCACATTTGTTCAATTTACGTCGCTCCTATTTCGGATAGCGTACTGGGCTAGGCGGCATCCTAAAGCACGTGGAGTGGCGAGTAAAATGCACTATTAAAGTTGTATGATAGGGCAATCAGAGACGCGATTAGATCATTTTATATTTTGTTTAATACAAGATTTCAGGGAAATTCTATCACATTTGTTCAATTTGCGTCGCTCCTATTTCAGATAGCGTATTGGGCTAAGCGGCATCTCAAAGCGCATGAAATGACGAATAAAATGCACTATTAAGCTTGTACGCTAGGGCGAACAGAGACCCGATTAGATCATTTAACATTATGGTAAATAAAAGAATTCAGCAAAATTCTATCACATTTGTTCAATTTACGTCGCTCCTATTTCAGATAGCGTACTGGGCTACGCGGTATCTTAAAGCGCGTGGAATGGCGAGCAAAATGCACTATTAAACTTCTAGGATAAGGCAAAGGGAGACCCGATTAGTTTATTTTATATTACGGTTAATATAAGAATTCAGCGTTATTCTATCACATTTGTTCAACTTACGTCGCTCCTATTTCAGAAAGCGTACTCGGATAGGCGGCATCTTAAAGCGCGTGGAATGGCGAGTAAAATGCACTATTAAACTTCTTGGGTAGGGCGAACAGAGACCGGATTACATCATTTTATATTATGGTTAATATAAGAATTCAGCGAAATTCTATCACATTTGTTCAATTTGCGTCGCTCCTATTTCAGATAGCGTATTGGGCTAAGCGGCATCTCAAAGCGCATGAAATGACGAATAAAATGCACTATTAAGCTTGTACGCTAGGGCGAACAGAGACCCGATTAGATCATTTAACATTATGGTAAATAAAAGAATTCAGCGAAATTCTATCACATTTGTTCAATTTACGTCGCTCCTATTTCAGATAGCGTATTGGGCTAAGCGGCAACTCAAAGCGCACGAAAGCGCGAGTAAAATGCACTATTAAACTTCTAGGGTGGGGCAAGTAGAGACCTGATCAGATCATTTTATATTACGGTTAATATAAGAATTCAGCGAAATTCTATCACATTTGTTCAATTTACGTCGCTCCTATTTCAGATAGCTTATTGGGCTAAGCGGCAACTCAGAGCGCATGAAAGACGAGTGAAATGCACTGTTAAGCTTCTAGGGTAGGGCGAACAAAGACCCGATTAGATCATTTTACATTAAGGTTAAAATAAGAATTCAGCGAAATTCTATCACATTTGTTCAATTTACGTCGCTCCTATTTCAGATAGCGTATTGGGCTAAGCGGCATCTCAAAGCGCAAGAAATGGCTCGTAAAATGCACTATTAAACTTCTAGGGTAGGGCAAACAGCGACCGGATTAGATCATTTTATATTTTGGTTAATATAAGAATTCAGCGAAATTCTATCACATTTGTTCAATTTACGTCGCTCCTATTTCAGATAGCGTATTGGGCTAAGAGGCATCTCAGAGCGCATGAAATGGCGAGTAAAATGCACTATTAAACTTCTAGGATAAGGCAAACACAGACCCGATTAGATCATTTTATATTACGGTTAATATAAGAAATCAGCGTAATTCTGTCACATTCGTTCAACTTACGTAGCTCCTATTTCAGATAGCGTACTGGGCTAGGCGGCATCTTAAAGCGCGTGGAATGGCGAGTAAAATGCACTATTAAACTTCTATGATAGGGCAATCAGAGACCCGATTAGATCATTTTATATTTTGGTTAATATAAGAATTCAGCGAAATTCTATCACATTTGTTTAATTTACGTCGCTCCTATTTCAGATAGCTATTGGGCTAAGCGGCATCTCAAAGCGCATGAAATGACGAGAGAAATGCACTATTAAACTTCTTGGATAGGGCGAACAGAGACCCGATTACATCATTTTATATTATGCTTAATATAAGAATTCAGCGATATTCTATCGCATTTGTTCAATTTGCGTCGCTCCTATTTCAGATAGCGTATTGGGCTAAGCGGCATCTCAAAGCGCATGAAATGACGAATAAAATGCACTATTAAGCTTCTACGCTAGGGCGAACAGAGACCCGATTAGATCATTTAACATTATGGTAAATAAAAGAATTCAGCGAAATTCTATAACATTTCTTCAATTTACGTCGCTCCTATTTCAGATAGCGTACTGGGCTAGGCGGCATCTCAAAGCGCATGAAATGACGAGTAAAATGCTCTATTAAACTTCTAGGGTAGGGCAAACAGAGACCCGATTAGGTCATTTCATATTATGGTTAATTTAAGAATTCAGCGAAATTCTATCACATTTGTTCAATTTACGTCGCTCCTATTTCAGATAGCTTATTGGGCTAAGCGGCAACTCAAAGCGCATGAAATGACGAGTGAAATGCACTATTAAACTTCTAGGGTGGGGCAATCAGAGACCCGATGAGATCATTTTATATTACGGTTAATATAAGAATTCAGCGAAGTTCTATCACATTTGTTCAATTTACGTCGCTCCTATTTCAGATAGCTTATTGGGCTAAGCGGCAACTCAAAGCGCATGAAATGACGAGTGCAATGCACTATTAAACTTCTAGGGTAGGGCAATCAGAGACCCGATTAGATCATTTTATATTTTGGTTAATATAAGAATTCAGCGAAATTCTATCACATTTGTTCAATTTACGTCGCTCCTATTTCAGATAGCGTATTGGGCTAAGCGGCATCTCAAAGCGCATGAAATGGCGAGTAAAATGCACTATTAAACTTCTAGCGTAGGGCAATCAGAGACCCGATTAGATCATTTTATATTTTGGTTAATATAAGAATTCAGCGAAATTCTATCACATTTGTTCAATTTACGTCGCTCCTATTTCAGATAGCGTATTGGGCTAAGCGGCATCTCAAAGCGCACGAAAGCGCGAGTAAAATGCACTATTAAACTTCTAGGGTGGGGCAAGCAGAGACCCGATCAGATCATTTTATATTACGGTTAATATAAGAATTCAGCGAAATTCTATCACATTTGTTCAATTTACGTCGCTCCTATTTCAGATAGCGTTTTGGGCTAAGCTGCATCTCAAAGCGCAAGAAATGGCTCGTAAAATGCACTATTAAACTTCTAAGGTAGGACAAACAGAGACCGGATTAGATCATTTTATATTTTGGTTAATATAAGAATTCAGCGAAATTCTATCACATTTGTTCAATTTACGTCGCTCCTATTTCAGATAGCGTATTGGGCTAAGAGGCATCTCAAAGCGCATGAAATGGCGTGTAAAATGCACTATTAAACTTCTAGGATAAGGCAAACAGAGACCCGATTAGATCATTTTATATTACGGTTAATATAAGAAATCAGCGTAATTCTGTCACATTCGTTCAACTTACGTAGCTCCTATTTCAGATAGCGTACTGGGCTAGGCGGCATCTTAAAGCGCGTGGAATGGCGAGTAAAATGCACTATTAAACTTCTATGATAGGGCAATCAGTGACCCGATTAGATCATTGTATATTTTGGTTAATATAAGAATTCAGCGAAATTCTATCACATTTGTTCAATATACGTCGCTCCAATTTCAGATAACTTATTGGGCTAAGCGGCATCGCAAAGCGCATGAATTGACGAGTGAAATGCACTATTAAACTTCTTGGGTAGGGCGAACAAAGACCCGATTAGATCATTTTACATTAAGGTTAATATAAGAATTCAGCGAAATTCTATCACATTTGTTCAATTTACGTCGCTCCTATTTCGGATAGCGTACTGGGCTAGGCGGCATCCTAAAGCGCGTGGAGTGGCGAGTAAAATGCACTATTAAAGTTGTATGATAGGGCAATCAGAGACGCGATTAGATCATTTTATATTTTGTTTAATACAAGATTTCAGGGAAATTCTATCACATTTGTTCAATTCGTGTCGCTGATATTTCAGATAGCGTATTGGGCTAAGCGGCATCTCAAAGCGCATGAAATGGCGAGTAAAATGCACTATTAAACTCCTAAGGTAGGGCAAACAGAGACCCGATTAGATCATTTTATATTATGGTTAATTTAAGAATTCAGCAAGATTCTATCACATTTGTTGAATTTACGATGCTCCTATTTCAGATAGCGTACTGGGCTAGGCGGCATCTTAAAGCGCGTGGAATCGCGAGTAAAATGCACTGTTAAACTTCAATGATACGGCAGTCAGAGACCCGATTAGGTCATTTTATATTTTGTTTAATATAAGATTTCAGGGAAATCCTATCACATTTGTTCTATTTACGTCGCTCCTATTTCAGTTAGCGGATTGGGCTAACCGGCATCTCAAAGCGCATGAAATGGCGAATAAAATGGACTATTAAACTTCTAGGGTAGGGCAAACAGAGACCCGATTAGATCATTTTATATTACGGTTAATATAAGAATTCAGCGTAATTCTATCACATTTCTTCAAATTACGTCGCTCCTATTTCAGATAGCGTACTGGGCTGGCCGGCATCTTAAAGCGCGTGGAATGGCGAGTAAAATGCACTATTAAACTTGTATGATAGGGCAATCAGTGACCCGATTAGATCATTTTATATTATAGTTAATTTAAGAATTCAGCGAAATTCTATCACATTTGTTCAATTTACGTCGCACCTGTTTCAGATAGCGTATTGGGCTAAGCGGCATCTCAAGGCGCATGAAATGACGAGTGAAATGCACTATTAAACTTCTAGGGTAGGGCGAACAGAGACCCGATTAGATCATTTTACATTAAGGTTAATATAAGAATTCAGGGAAATTCTATCACATTTGTTCAATTCGTGTCGCTCAAATTTCAGATAGCGTATTGGGCTAAGCGGCATCTCAAAACGCATGAAATGGCGAGTAAAATGCACTATTAAACTCCTAGGGTAGGGCAAACAGAGACCCTATTAGATCATTTTATATTATGGTTAATTTAAGAATTCAGCGAAATTCTATCACATTTGTTCCATTTACGTCGCTCCAATTTCAGATAGCGTATTTGGCTAAGCGGCATCTCAAAGCGCATGAAATGGCGAATAAAATGCACTATTAAACTTCTAGGCTAGGGCGAACAGAGACACGAGCAGATCATTTTACATTATGGTTAATAAAAGAATTCAGCGTAATTCTATCACATTTGTTCAACTTACGTCGCTCCTATTTCAGATAGCGTATTGGGCTAAGCGGCATCTCAAGGCGCATGAAATGGCGAGTGAAATGCACTATTAGACTTCTATGGTAGGGCGAACAGAGACCCGTTTGGATCATTTTAGATTAAGGTTAATATAAGGATTCACGAAAATTCTATCACATTTGTTCAATTTACGTCGCTCCCATTCCAGATAGCGTATTGGGCTAAGCGGCATCTCAAAGCGCATGAAATGGCGAGTCAAATGCGCTATTAAACTTCTAGGATAAGGCAAACAGAGACCCGATTAGATCATTTTATATTACGGTTAATATAAGAATTCAGCGTAATTCTATCACATTTGTTCAAGTTACGACGCTCCTATTTCAGATAGCGTACTGGGCTAGGCGGCATCTCAAAGCGCATGGAATGGCGAGTAAAATGCACTACTAATCTTCTATGATAGGGCAATCAGAGACCCGAGTAGATCATTTTATATTTTGATTAATATAAGATTTCAGGGAAATTCTATCACATTTGTTCAATTTACGTCGCTCCTATTTCAGATAGAGTATTGGGCTAAGCCGGATCTCAAAGCGCATGAAATGGCGACTAAAATGCACTATTAAACTTCTAGGGTAGGGCGAACAGAGACCCGATTATATCATTTTACATTAAGGTTAATATAATAATTCAGGGAAATTCTATCACATTTGTTCAATTTACGTCGCTCCTATTTCAGATAGCGTATTGGGCTACGCGGCATCACAAAGCGCATGAAATGGCGAATAAAATGCACTATTAAACTTCTAGGCTAGGGCGAACAGAGACCCGATTAGATCATTTTACATTCTGGTTAATAAAATAATTCAGCGAAATTCTATCACATTTGATCAACTTTCGTTGCTCCTATTTCAGATAGCGTATTGGGTTAAGCGGCATCTCAAAGCGCATGAAATGGCGCGTAAAATGCACTATTAAACTTCTAGGGTAGGGCAAACAGAGACCCGATTAGATCATTTTATATTATGGTTAATTTAAGAATTCAGCCAAATTCTATCACATTTGTTCAATTTACGTCGCTCCTATTTCGGATAGCGTACTGGGCTAGGCGGCATCCTAAAGCGCGTGGAGTGGCGAGTAAAATGCACTATTAAACTTGTATGATAGGGCAATCAGAGACGCGATTAGATCATTTTATATTTTGTTTAATACAAGATTTCAGGGAAATTCTATCACATTTGTTCAATTCGTGTCGCTCATATTTCAGATAGCGTATTGGGCTAAGCGGCATCTGAAAGCGAATGAAATGGCGAGTAAAATGTACTATTAAACTCCTAGGGTAGGGCAAACAGATACCCGATTAGATCATTTTATATTATGGTTAATTTAAGAATTCAGCAAGATTCTATCACATTTGTTGAATTCACGTCGCTCCTATTTCAGATAGCGTACTGGACTAGGCGGCATCTTAAAGCGCGTGGAATGGCGAGTAAAATGCACTGTTAAACTTCTATGATAGGGCAGTCAGAGACCCGATTAGATCATTTTATATTTTGTTTAATATAAGATTTCAGGGAAATCCTATCACATTTGTTCTATTTACGTCGCTCCTATTTCAGTTAGCGTATTGGGCTAACCGGCATCTCAAAGCGCATGAAATGGCGAATAAAATGGACTATTAAACTTCTAGGGTAGGGCAAACGGAGACCCGATTAGATCATTTTATATTACGGTTAATATAAGAATTCAGCGTAATTCTATCACATTTCTTCAAATTACGTCGCTCCTATTTCAGATAGCGTACTGGGCTGGCCGGCATCTTAAAGCGCGTGGAATGGCAAGAAAAATGCACTATTAAACTTGTATGATAGGGCAATCAGAGACGCGATTAGATCATTTTATATTTTGTTTAATATAAGATTTCAGGGAAATTCTATCACATTTGTTCAATTTACGTCGCTCCTATTTCAGATAGCGTATTGGGCTAAGCGGCAACTGAAAGCGCATGAAATGACGAGTGGAATGCACTATTAAACTTCAAGGATAGGCCGAACAGAGACCCGATTAGATCATTTTACATTATGGTTAATATAAGAATTCAGGGAAATTCTATCACATTTGTTCAATTCGTGTCGCTCATATTTCAGATAGCGTATTGGGCTAAGCGGCATCTCAAAGCGCATGAAATGGCGAGTAAAATGCACTATTAAACTCCTAGGGTAGGGCAAACAGAGACCCGATTAGATCATTTTATATTATGGTTAATTAAGAATTCAGCAAGATTCTATCACATTTGTTGAATTTACGTCGCTCCTATTTCAGATAGCGTACTGGGCTAGGCGGTATCTTAAAGCGCGTGGAATGGCGAGTAAATGCACTACTAATCTTCTATGATAGGGCAATCAGAGACCCGAGTAGATCATTTTCTATTTTGATTAATATAAGATTTCAGGGAAATTCTATCACATTTGTTCAATTTACGTCGCTCCTATTTCAGATAGCGTATTCGGCTAAGCGGCATCTCAAGCGAATGAAATGACGAGTATAATGCACTATTAAACTTCTAGGGTAGGGCAATCAGAGACCCGATTAGATCATTTTATATTTTGGTTAATATAAGAATGCAGCGTAATTCTATCACATTCGTTCAAGTTACGTCGCTCCTATTTCAGATAGCGTACTGGGCTAGGCGGCATCTTAAAGCGCGTGGAATGGCGAGTAAAATGCACTACTAAACTTCTATGATAGGGCAATCAGAGACCCGATTAGATCATTTTATATTTTGTTTAATATAAGATTTCAGGGAAATTCTATCACATTTGTTCAATTTACGTCGCTCCTATTTCAGCTAGCGTATTGGGCTAAGCGGCAACTGAAAGCGCATGAAATGACGAGTGAAATGCACTATTAAACTTCTAGGGTAGGGCGAACAGAGACCCGATTGCATCATTTTACATTAAGGTTAATATAAGAATTCAGGGAAATTCTATCACATTTGTTCAATTTACGTCGCTCCTATTTCAGGTAGCGTATTGGGCTACGCGGCATCTCAAAGCGCATGAAATGGCGAATAAAATGCACTATTAAACTTCTAGGCTAGGGCGAACAGAGACCCGATTAGATCATTTTACATTCTGGTTAATAAAATAATTCAGCGAAATTCTATCACATTTGTTCAACTTTCGTTGCTCCTATTTCAGACAGCGTATTGGGTTAAGCGGCATCTCAAAGCGCATGAAATGGCGAGTAAAATGCACTATTAAACTACTAGGGTAGGGCAAACAGAGACCCGATTAGATCATTTTATATTATGGTTAATTTAAGAATTCAGCAAAATTCTATCACATTTGTTCAATTTACGTCGCTCCTATTTCAGATAGCGTACTGGGCTAGGCGGTATCTTAAAGCGCGTGGAATGGCGAGTAAAATGCACTACTAATCTTCTATGATAGGGCAATCAGAGACCCGAGTAGATCATTTCTATTTTGATTAATATAAGAATTCAGCGAAGTTCTATCACATTTGTTCAATTTACGTCGCTCCTATTTCAGATAGCGTATTGGGCTAAGCGGCATCTCAAAGCGCACGAAAGCGCGAGTAAAATGCACTATTAAACTTCTAGGGTGGGGCAAGTAGAGACCTGATCAGATCATTTTATATTACGGTTAATATAAGAATTCAGCGAAGTTCTATCACATTTGTTCAATTTACGTCGCTCCTATTTCAGATAGCTTATTGGGCTAAGCGGCAACTCAGAGCGCATGAAAGACGAGTGAAATGCACTGTTAAGCTTCTAGGGTAGGGCGAACAAAGACCCGATTAGATCATTTTACATTAAGGTTAAAATAAGAATTCAGCGAAATTCTATCACATTTGTTCAATTTACGTCGCTCCTATTTCAGATAGCGTATTGGGCTAAGCTGCATCTCAAAGCGCAAGAAATGGCTCGTAAAATGCACTATTAAACTTCTAGGGTAGGGCAAACAGCGACCGGATTAGATCATTTTATATTTTGGTTAATATAAGAATTCAGCGAAATTCTATCACATTTGTTCAATTTACGTCGCTCCTATTTCAGATAGCGTATTGGGCTAAGAGGCATCTCAGAGCGAATGAAATGGCGAGTAAAATGCACTATTAACTTCTAGGATAAGGCAAACACAGACCCGATTAGATCATTTTATATTACGGTTAATATAAGAAATCAGCGTAATTCTGTCACATTCGTTCAACTTACGTAGCTCCTATTTCAGATAGCGTACTGGGCTAGGCGGCATCTTAAAGCGCGTGGAATGGCGAGTAAAATGCACTATTAAACTTCTATGATAGGGCAATCAGAGACCCGATTAGATCATTTTATATTTTGGTTAATATAAGAATTCAGCGAAATTCTATCACATTTGTTCAATTTACGTCGCTCCTATTTCAGATAGCGTACTGGGCTAGGCGGCATCTCAAAGCGCATGAAATGACGAGTAAAATGCTCTATTAAACTTCTAGGGTAGGGCAAACAGAGACCCGATTAAGTCATTTCATATTATGGTTAATTTAAGAATTCAGCGAAATTCTATCACATTTGTTCAATTTACGTCGCTCCTATTTCAGATAGCTTATTGGGCTAAGCGGCAACTCAAAGCGCATGAAATGACGAGTGAAATG
Source organism: Macropis europaea (assembly GCA_916610135.2). NCBI lineage: Eukaryota > Metazoa > Arthropoda > Insecta > Hymenoptera > Melittidae > Macropis > Macropis europaea. The sequence continues at coordinate 82,313 of CAKAJE020000551.1, read as the reverse complement.
CACTATTAAACTTCTAGGGTGGGGCAATCAGAGACCCGATGAGATCATTTTATATTACGGTTAATATAAGAATTCAGCGAAGTTCTATCACATTTGTTCAATTTACGTCGCTCCTATTTCAGATAGCTTATTGGGCTAAGCGGCAACTCAAAGCGCATGAAATGACGAGTGCAATGCACTATTAAACTTCTAGGGTAGGGCGAACAAAGACCCGATTAGATCATTTTACATTAAGGTTAAAATAAGAATTCAGCGAAATTCTATCACATTTGTTCAATTTACGTCGCTCCTATTTCAGATAGCGTATTGGGCTAAGCTGCATCTCAAAGCGCAAGAAATGGCTCGTACAATGCACTATTCAACTTCTAGGGTAGGGCAAGCAGAGACCGGATTAGATCATTTTATATTTTGGTTAATATAAGAATTCAGCGAAATTCTATCACATTTGGTCAATTTACGTCGCTCCTATTTCAGATAGCGTATTGGGCTAAGCGGCATCTCAAAGCGCATGAAATGGCGAGTAAAATGCACTATTAAACTTCTAGGGTAGGGCAATCAGAGACCCGATTAGATCATTTTATACTACGGTTAATATAAGAATTCAGCGTAATTCTGTGACATTTGTTCAACTTACGTAGCTCCTATTTCAGATAGCGTACTGGGCTAGGCGGCATCTCAAAGCGCATGAAATGACGAGTGAAATGCACTATTAAACTACTAGGGTAGGCAAACAGAGACCCGATTAGATCATTTTATATTATGGTTAATTTAAGAATTCAGCAAAATTCTATCACATTTGTTCAATTTACGTCGCTCCTATTTCGGATAGCGTACTGGGCTAGGCGGCATCCTAAAGCACGTGGAGTGGCGAGTAAAATGCACTATTAAAGTTGTATGATAGGGCAATCAGAGACGCGATTAGATCATTTTATATTTTGTTTAATACAAGATTTCAGGGAAATTCTATCACATTTGTTCAATTTGCGTCGCTCCTATTTCAGATAGCGTATTGGGCTAAGCGGCATCTCAAAGCGCATGAAATGACGAATAAAATGCACTATTAAGCTTGTACGCTAGGGCGAACAGAGACCCGATTAGATCATTTAACATTATGGTTAATATAAGAATTCAGCGATATTCTATCGCATTTGTTCAATTTACGTCGCTCCTATTTCAGATAGCGTACTGGGCTACGCGGTATCTTAAAGCGCGTGGAATGGCGAGCAAAATGCACTATTAAACTTCTAGGATAAGGCAAAGGGAGACCCGATTAGTTTATTTTATATTACGGTTAATATAAGAATTCAGCGTTATTCTATCACATTTGTTCAACTTACGTCGCTCCTATTTCAGAAAGCGTACTCGGATAGGCGGCATCTTAAAGCGCGTGGAATGGCGAGTAAAATGCACTATTAAACTTCTTGGGTAGGGCGAACAGAGACCGGATTACATCATTTTATATTATGGTTAATATAAGAATTCAGCGAAATTCTATCACATTTGTTCAATTTGCGTCGCTCCTATTTCAGATAGCGTATTGGGCTAAGCGGCATCTCAAAGCGCATGAAATGACGAATAAAATGCACTATTAAGCTTGTACGCTAGGGCGAACAGAGACCCGATTAGATCATTTAACATTATGGTAAATAAAAGAATTCAGCGAAATTCTATCACATTTGTTCAATTTACGTCGCTCCTATTTCAGATAGCGTATTGGGCTAAGCGGCAACTCAAAGCGCACGAAAGCGCGAGTAAAATGCACTATTAAACTTCTAGGGTGGGGCAAGTAGAGACCTGATCAGATCATTTTATATTACGGTTAATATAAGAATTCAGCGAAGTTCTATCACATTTGTTCAATTTACGTCGCTCCTATTTCAGATAGCTTATTGGGCTAAGCGGCAACTCAGAGCGCATGAAAGACGAGTGAAATGCACTGTTAAGCTTCTAGGGTAGGGCGAACAAAGACCCGATTAGATCATTTTACATTAAGGTTAAAATAAGAATTCAGCGAAATTCTATCACATTTGTTCAATTTACGTCGCTCCTATTTCAGATAGCGTATTGGGCTAAGCTGCATCTCAAAGCGCAAGAAATGGCTCGTAAAATGCACTATTAAACTTCTAGGGTAGGGCAAACAGCGACCGGATTAGATCATTTTATATTATGGTTAATATAAGAATTCAGCGAAATTCTATCACATTTGTTCAATTTACGTCGCTCCTATTTCAGATAGCGTATTGGGCTAAGAGGCATCTCAGAGCGCATGAAATGGCGAGTAAAATGCACTATTAAACTTCTAGGATAAGGCAAACACAGACCCGATTAGATCATTTTATATTACGGTTAATATAAGAAATCAGCGTAATTCTGTCACATTCGTTCAACTTACGTAGCTCCTATTTCAGATAGCGTACTGGGCTAGGCGGCATCTTAAAGCGCGTGGAATGACGAGTAAAATGCACTATTAAACTTCTATGATAGGGCAATCAGAGACCCGATTAGATCATTTTATATTTTGGTTAATATAAGAATTCAGCGAAATTCTATCACATTTGTTCAATTTACGTCGCTCCTATTTCAGATAGCTATTGGGCTAAGCGGCATCTCAAAGCGCATGAAATGACGAGAGAAATGCACTATTAAACTTCTTGGATAGGGCGAACAGAGACCCGATTACATCATTTTATATTATGCTTAATATAAGAATTCAGCGATATTCTATCGCATTTGTTCAATTTGCGTCGCTCCTATTTCAGATAGCGTATTGGGCTAAGCGGCATCTCAAAGCGCATGAAATGACGAATAAAATGCACTATTAAGCTTCTACGCTAGGGCGAACAGAGACCCGATTAGATCATTTAACATTATGGTAAATAAAAGAATTCAGCGAAATTCTATAACATTTCTTCAATTTACGTCGCTCCTATTTCAGATAGCGTACTGGGCTAGGCGGCATCTCAAAGCGCATGAAATGACGAGTAAAATGCTCTATTAAACTTCTAGGGTAGGGCAAACAGAGACCCGATTAAGTCATTTCATATTATGGTGAATTTACGAATTCAGCGAAATTCTATCACATTTGTTCAATTTACATCGCTCCTATTTCAGATAGCTTATTGGGATAAGCGGCAACTCAAAGCGCATGAAATGACGAGTGAAATGCACTATTAAACTTCTAGGGTGGGGCAATCAGAGACCCGATGAGATCATTTTATATTACGGTTAATATAAGAATTCAGCGAAGTTCTATCACATTTGTTCAATTTACGTCGCTCCTATTTCAGATAGCTTATTGGGCTAAGCGGCAACTCAAAGCGCATGAAATGACGAGTGCAATGCACTATTAAACTTCTAGGGTAGGGCAATCAGAGACCCGATTAGATCATTTTATATTTTGGTTAATATAAGAATTCAGCGAAATTCTATCACATTTGTTCAATTTACGTCGCTCCTATTTCAGATAGCGTATTGGGCTAAGCGGCATCTCAAAGCGCATGAAATGGCGAGTAAAATGCACTATTAAACTTCTAGCGTAGGGCAATCAGAGACCCGATTAGATCATTTTATATTTTGGTTAATATAAGAATTCAGCGAAATTCTATCACATTTGTTCAATTTACGTCGCTCCTATTTCAGATAGCGTATTGGGCTAAGCGGCATCTCAAAGCGCACGAAAGCGCGAGTAAAATGCACTATTAAACTTCTAGGGTGGGGCAAGCAGAGACCCGATCAGATCATTTTATATTACGGTTAATATAAGAATTCAGCGAAATTCTATCACATTTGTTCAATTTACGTCGCTCCTATTTCAGATAGCGTTTTGGGCTAAGCTGCATCTCAAAGCGCAAGAAATGGCTCGTAAAATGCACTATTAAACTTCTAAGGTAGGACAAACAGAGACCGGATTAGATCATTTTATATTTTGGTTAATATAAGAATTCAGCGAAATTCTATCACATTTGTTCAATTTACGTCGCTCCTATTTCAGATAGCGTATTGGGCTAAGAGGCATCTCAAAGCGCATGAAATGGCGTGTAAAATGCACTATTAAACTTCTAGGATAAGGCAAACAGAGACCCGATTAGATCATTTTATATTACGGTTAATATAAGAAATCAGCGTAATTCTGTCACATTCGTTCAACTTACGTAGCTCCTATTTCAGATAGCGTACTGGGCTAGGCGGCATCTTAAAGCGCGTGGAATGGCGAGTAAAATGCACTATTAAACTTCTATGATAGGGCAATCAGAGACGCGATTAGATCATTTTATATTTTGTTTAATACAAGATTTCAGGGAAATTCTATCACATTTGTTCAATTCGTGTCGCTGATATTTCAGATAGCGTATTGGGCTAAGCGGCATCTCAAAGCGCATGAAATGGCGAGTAAAATGCACTATTAAACTCCTAAGGTAGGGCAAACAGAGACCCGATTAGATCATTTTATATTATGGTTAATTTAAGAATTCAGCAAGATTCTATCACATTTGTTGAATTTACGATGCTCCTATTTCAGATAGCGTACTGGGCTAGGCGGCATCTTAAAGCGCGTGGAATCGCGAGTAAAATGCACTGTTAAACTTCAATGATACGGCAGTCAGAGACCCGATTAGGTCATTTTATATTTTGTTTAATATAAGATTTCAGGGAAATCCTATCACATTTGTTCTATTTACGTCGCTCCTATTTCAGTTAGCGGATTGGGCTAACCGGCATCTCAAAGCGCATGAAATGGCGAATAAAATGGACTATTAAACTTCTAGGGTAGGGCAAACAGAGACCCGATTAGATCATTTTATATTACGGTTAATATAAGAATTCAGCGTAATTCTATCACATTTCTTCAAATTACGTCGCTCCTATTTCAGATAGCGTACTGGGCTGGCCGGCATCTTAAAGCGCGTGGAATGGCGAGTAAAATGCACTATTAAACTTGTATGATAGGGCAATCAGTGACCCGATTAGATCATTTTATATTATAGTTAATTTAAGAATTCAGCGAAATTCTATCACATTTGTTCAATTTACGTCGCACCTGTTTCAGATAGCGTATTGGGCTAAGCGGCATCTCAAGGCGCATGAAATGACGAGTGAAATGCACTATTAAACTTCTAGGGTAGGGCGAACAGAGACCCGATTAGATCATTTTACATTAAGGTTAATATAAGAATTCAGGGAAATTCTATCACATTTGTTCAATTCGTGTCGCTCAAATTTCAGATAGCGTATTGGGCTAAGCGGCATCTCAAAACGCATGAAATGGCGAGTAAAATGCACTATTAAACTCCTAGGGTAGGGCAAACAGAGACCCTATTAGATCATTTTATATTATGGTTAATTTAAGAATTCAGCGAAATTCTATCACATTTGTTCCATTTACGTCGCTCCAATTTCAGATAGCGTATTTGGCTAAGCGGCATCTCAAAGCGCATGAAATGGCGAATAAAATGCACTATTAAACTTCTAGGCTAGGGCGAACAGAGACACGAGCAGATCATTTTACATTATGGTTAATAAAAGAATTCAGCGTAATTCTATCACATTTGTTCAACTTACGTCGCTCCTATTTCAGATAGCGTATTGGGCTAAGCGGCATCTCAAGGCGCATGAAATGGCGAGTGAAATGCACTATTAGACTTCTATGGTAGGGCGAACAGAGACCCGTTTGGATCATTTTACATTAAGGTTAATATAAGGATTCACGAAAATTCTATCACATTTGTTCAATTTACGTCGCTCCCATTCCAGATAGCGTATTGGGCTAAGCGGCATCTCAAAGCGCATGAAATGGCGAGCCAAATGCGCTATTAAACTTCTAGGATAAGGCAAACAGAGACCCGATTAGATCATTTTATATTACGGTTAATATAAGAATTCAGCGTAATTCTATCACATTTGTTCAAGTTACGACGCTCCTATTTCAGATAGCGTACTGGGCTAGGCGGCATCTCAAAGCGCATGGAATGGCGAGTAAAATGCACTACTAATCTTCTATGATAGGGCAATCAGAGACCCGAGTAGATCATTTTATATTTTGATTAATATAAGATTTCAGGGAAATTCTATCACATTTGTTCAATTTACGTCGCTCCTATTTCAGATAGAGTATTGGGCTAAGCCGGATCTCAAAGCGCATGAAATGGCGACTAAAATGCACTATTAAACTTCTAGGGTAGGGCGAACAGAGACCCGATTATATCATTTTACATTAAGGTTAATATAATAATTCAGGGAAATTCTATCACATTTGTTCAATTTACGTCGCTCCTATTTCAGATAGCGTATTGGGCTACGCGGCATCACAAAGCGCATGAAATGGCGAATAAAATGCACTATTAAACTTCTAGGCTAGGGCGAACAGAGACCCGATTAGATCATTTTACATTCTGGTTAATAAAATAATTCAGCGAAATTCTATCACATTTGATCAACTTTCGTTGCTCCTATTTCAGATAGCGTATTGGGTTAAGCGGCATCTCAAAGCGCATGAAATGGCGCGTAAAATGCACTATTAAACTTCTAGGGTAGGGCAAACAGAGACCCGATTAGATCATTTTATATTATGGTTAATTTAAGAATTCAGCAAAATTCTATCACATTTGTTCAACTTACGTCGCTCCTATTTCAGATAGCGTACTGGGCTAGGCGGCAACTTAAAGCGCGTGGAATGGCGAGTAAAATGCACTACTAAACTTCTATGATAGGGCAATCAGAGACCCGATTAGATCATTTTATATTTTGTTTAATATAAGATTTCAGGGAAATAGTATCACATTTGTTCAATTTACGCCGCTCCTATTCCAGATAGCGTATTCGGCTAAGCGGCATCTCAAAGCGCATGAAATGACGAGTAAAATGCACTATTAAACTTCTAGGGTAGGGCAAGCAGAGACCCGATTAGATCATTTTATATTATGGTTAATTTAAGAATTCAGCAAAATTCTATCACATTCGTTCAATTTAGGTCGCTCCTATTTCAGATAGCGTATTGGGCTAAGCGGCATCTCAAAGCGCATGAAATGGCGAGTGAAATGCACTATAAGACTTCTATGGTAGGGCGAACAGAGACCAGACTAGATCATTTTACATTCTGGTTAATAAAATAATTCAGCGAAATTCTATCACATTTGTTCAACCTTCGTCGCTCGTATTTCAGATAGCGTATTGAGCTAAGCGGCATCTCGAAGCGCATGAAATGGCGAGTATAATGCACTATTAAACTTCTAGGATAAGGCAAACAGATACCAGATTAGATCATTTTATATTACGGTTAATATAAGAATGCAGCGTAATTCTATCACATTCGTTCAAGTTACGTCGCTCCTATTTCAGATAGCGTACTGGGCTAGGCGGCATCTTAAAGCGCGTGGAATGGCGAGTAAAATGCACTACTAATCTTCTATGATAGGGCAATCAGAGACCCGATTAGATCATTTTATATTTTGTTTAATATAAGATTTCAGGGAAATTCTATCACATTTGTTCAATTTACGTCGCTCCTATTTCAGATAGCGTATTGGACTAAGCGGCAACTGAAAGCGCATGAAATGACGAGTGAAATGCACTATTAAACTTCTAGGGTAGGGCGAACAGAGACCCGATTAGATCATTTTACATTAAGGTTAATATAAGAATTCAGGGAAATTCTATCACATTTGTTCAATTTACGTCGCTCCTATTTCAGATAGCGTATTGGGCTACGCGGCATCACAAAGCGCATGAAATGGCGAACAAAATGCACTATTAAACTTCTAGGCTAGGGCGAACAGAGAACCGATTAGATCATTTTACATTCTGGTTAATAAAATAATTCAGCGAAATTCTATCACATTTGTTCAACTTTCGTTGCTCCTATTTCAGGTAGCGTATTGGGTTAAGCGGCATCTCAAAGCGCATGAAATGGCGAGTAAAATGCACTATTAAACTTCTAGGGTAGGGCAAACAGAGACCCGATTAGATCATTTTATATTATGGTTAATTTAAGAATTCAGCAAAATTCTATCACATTTGTTCAATTTACGTCGCTCCTATTTCGGATAGCGTACTGGGCTAGGCGGCATCCTAAAGCGCGTGGAGTGGCGAGTAAAATACACTATTAAACTTGTATGATGGGGCAATCAGAGACGCGTTTAGATCATTTTATATTTTGTTTAATACAAGATTTCAGGGAAATTCTATCACATTTGTTCAATTCGTGTCGCTCATATTTCAGATAGCGAATTGGGCTAAGCGGCATCTCAAAGCGCATGAAATGGCGAGTAAAATGCACTACTAACTCCTAGGGTAGGGCAAACAGAGACCCGATTAGATCATTTTATATTATGGTTAATTTAAGAATTCAGCAAGATTCTATCACATTTGTTGAATTTACGTCGCTCCTATTTCAGATAGCGTACTGGGCTAGGCGGCATCTTAAAGCGCGTGGAATGGCGAGTAAAATGCACTGTAAAACTTCTATGATAGGGCAGTCAGAGACCCGATTAGATCATTTTATATTTTGTTTAATATAAGATTTCAGGGAAATCCTATCACATTTGTTCTATCTACGTCGCTCCTATTTCAATTAGGGTATTGGGCTAACCGGTATCTCAAAGCGCATGAAATGGCGAATAAAATGGACTATTAAACTTCTAGGGTAGGGCAAACGGAGACCCGATTAGATCATTTTATATTACGGTTAATATAAGAATTCAGCGTAATTCTATCACATTTCTTCAAATTACGTCGCTCCTATTTCAGATAGCGTACTGGGCTAGCCGGCATCTTAAAGCGCGTGGAATGGCGAGTAAAATGCACTATTAAACTTGTACGATAGGGCAATCAGAGACGCGATTAGATCATTTTATATTTTGTTCAATATAAGATTTCAGGGAAATTCTATCACATTTGTTCAATTTACGTCGCTCCTATTTCAGATAGCGTATTGGGCTAAGCGGCAACTGAAAGCGCATGAAATGACGAGTGAAATGCACTATTAAACTTCTAGGGTTGGGCGAACAGAGACCCGATTAGATCATTTTACATTAAGGTTAATATAAGAATTCAGGGAAATTCTATCACATTTGTTCAATTCGTGTCGCTCAAATTTCAGATAGCGTATTGGGCTAAGCGGCATCTCAAAACGCATGAAATGGTGAGTAAAATGCACTATTAAACTCCTAGGGTAGGGCAAACAGAGACCCTATTAGATCATTTTATATTATGGTTAATTTAAGAATTCAGCGAAATTCTATCACATTTGTTCCATTTACGTCGCTCCAATTTCAGATAGCGTATTTGGCTAAGCGGCATCTCAAAGCGCATGAAATGGCGAATAAAATGCACTATTAAACTTCTAGGCTAGGGCGAACAGAGACCCGAGCAGATCATTTTACATTATGGTTAATAAAAGAATTCAGCGTAATTGTATCACATTTGTTCAACTTACGTCGCTCCTATTTCAGATAGCGTATTGGGCTAAGCGGCATCTCAAGGCGCATGAAATGGCGAGTGAAATGCACTATTAGACTTCTATGGTAGGGCGAACAGAGACCCGTTTGGATCATTTTAGATTAAGGTTAATATAAGGATTCACGAAAATTCTATCACATTTGTTCAATTTACGTCGCTCCCATTCCAGATAGCGTATTGGGCTAAGCGGCATCTCAAAGCGCATGAAATGGCGAGTCAAATGCGCTATTAAACTTCTAGGATAAGGCAAACAGAGACCCGATTAGATCATTTTATATTACGGTTAATATAAGAATTCAGCGTAATTCTATCACATTTGTTCAAGTTACGACGCTCCTATTTCAGATAGCGTACTGGGCTAGGCGGCATCTCAAAGCGCATGGAATGGCGAGTAAAATGCACTACTAATCTTCTATGATAGGGCAATCAGAGACCCGAGTAGATCATTTTATATTTTGATTAATATAAGATTTCAGGGAAATTCTATCACATTTGTTCAATTTACGTCGCTCCTATTTCAGATAGAGTATTGGGCTAAGCCGGATCTCAAAGCGCATGAAATGGCGACTAAAATGCACTATTAAACTTCTAGGGTAGGGCGAACAGAGACCCGATTATATCATTTTACATTAAGGTTAATATAATAATTCAGGGAAATTCTATCACATTTGTTCAATTTACGTCGCTCCTATTTCAGATAGCGTATTGGGCTACGCGGCATCACAAAGCGCATGAAATGGCGAATAAAATGCACTATTAAACTTCTAGGCTAGGGCGAACAGAGACCCGATTAGATCATTTTACATTCTGGTTAATAAAATAATTCAGCGAAATTCTATCACATTTGATCAACTTTCGTTGCTCCTATTTCAGATAGCGTATTGGGTTAAGCGGCATCTCAAAGCGCATGAAATGGCGCGTAAAATGCACTATTAAACTTCTAGGGTAGGGCAAACAGAGACCCGATTAGATCATTTTATATTATGGTTAATTTAAGAATTCAGCAAAATTCTATCACATTCGTTCAATTTACGTCGCTCCTATTTCGGATAGCGTACTGGGCTAGGCGGCATCCTAAAGCGCGTGGAGTGGCGAGTAAAATGCACTATTAAACTTGTATGATAGGGCAATCAGAGACGCGATTAGATCATTTTATATTTTGTTTAATACAAGATTTCAGGGAAATTCTATCACATTTGTTCAATTCGTGTCGCTCATATTTCAGATAGCGTATTGGGCTAAGCGGCATCTGAAAGCGAATGAAATGGCGAGTAAAATGTACTATTAAACTCCTAGGGTAGGGCAAACAGAGACCCGATTAGATCATTTTATATTATGGTTAATTTAAGAATTCAGCAAGATTCTATCACATTCGTTCAATTTACGTCGCTCCTATTTCAGATAGCGTACTGGACTAGGCGGCATCTTAAAGCGCGTGGAATGGCGAGTAAAATGCACTGTTAAACTTCTATGATAGGGCAGTCAGAGACCCGATTAGATCATTTTATATTTTGTTTAATATAAGATTTCAGGGAAATCCTATCACATTCGTTCTATTTACGTCGCTCCTATTTCAGTTAGCGTATTGGGCTAACCGGCATCTCAAAGCGCATGAAATGGCGAATAAAATGGACTATTAAACTTCTAGGGTAGGGCAAACGGAGACCCGATTAGATCATTTTATATTACGGTTAATATAAGAATTCAGCGTAATTCTATCACATTTCTTCAAATTACGTCGCTCCTATTTCAGATAGCGTACTGGGCTGGCCGGCATCTTAAAGCGCGTGGAATGGCGAGAAAAATGCACTATTAAACTTGTATGATAGGGCAATCAGAGACGCGATTAGATCATTTTATATTTTGTTTAATATAAGATTTCAGGGAAATTCTATCACATTTGTTCAATTTACGTCGCTCCTATTTCAGATAGCGTATTGGGCTAAGCGGCAACTGAAAGCGCATGAAATGACGAGTGAAATGCACTATTAAACTTGAAGGATAGGCCGAACAGAGACCCGATTAGATCATTTTACATTATGGTTAATATAAGAATTCAGGGAAATTCTATCACATTTGTTCAATTCGTGTCGCTCATATTTCAGATAGCGTATTGGGCTAAGCGGCATCTCAAAGCGCATGAAATGGCGAGTAAAATGCACTATTAAACTCCTAGGGTAGGGCAAACAGAGACCCGATTAGATCATTTTATATTATGGTTAAATTAAGAATTCAGCAAGATTCTATCACATTTGTTGAATTTACGTCGCTCCTATTTCAGATAGCGTACTGGGCTAGGCGGTATCTTAAAGCGCGCGGAATGGCGAGTAAAATGCACTACTAATCTTCTATGATAGGGCAATCAGAGACCCGAGTAGATCATTTTCTATTTTGATTAATATAAGATTTCAGGGAAATTCTATCACATTTGTTCAATTTACGTCGCTCCTATTTCAGATAGCGTATTCGGCTAAGCGGCATCTCAAAGCGAATGAAATGACGAGTATAATGCACTATTAAACTTCTAGGGTAGGGCAATCAGAGACCCGATTAGATCATTTTATATTTTGGTTAATATAAGAATGCAGCGTAATTCTATCACATTCGTTCAAGTTACGTCGCTCCTATTTCAGATAGCGTACTGGGCTAGGCGGCATCTTAAAGCGCGTGGAATGGCGAGTAAAATGCACTACTAAACTTCTATGATAGGGCAATCAGAGACCCGATTAGATCATTTTATATTTTGTTTAATATAAGATTTCAGGGAAATTCTATCACATTTGTTCAATTTACGTCGCTCCTATTTCAGCTAGCGTATTGGGCTAAGCGGCAACTGAAAGCGCATGAAATGACGAGTGAAATGCACTATTAAAATTCTAGGGTAGGGCGAACAGAGACCCGATTAGATCATTTTACATTAAGGTTAATATAAGAATTCAGGGAAATTCTATCACATTTGTTCAATTTACGTCGCTCCTATTTCAGGTAGCGTATTGGGCTACGCGGCATCTCAAAGCGCATGAAATGGCGAATAAAATGCACTATTAAACTTCTAGGCTAGGGCGAACAGAGACCCGATTAGATCATTTTACATTCTGGTTAATAAAATAATTCAGCGAAATTCTATCACATTTGTTCAACTTTCGTTGCTCCTATTTCAGACAGCGTATTGGGTTAAGCGGCATCTCAAAGCGCATGAAATGGCGAGTAAAATGCACTATTAAACTACTAGGGTAGGGCAAACAGAGACCCGATTAGATCATTTTATATTATGGTTAATTTAAGAATTCAGCAAAATTCTATCACATTTGTTCAATTTACGTCGCTCCTATTTCAGATAGCGTACTGGGCTAGGCGGTATCTTAAAGCGCGTGGAATGGCGAGTAAAATGCACTACTAATCTTCTATGATAGGGCAATCAGAGACCCGAGTAGATCATTTTCTATTTTGATTAATATAAGATTTCAGGGAAATTGTATCACATTTGTTCAATTTACGTCGCTCCTATTTCAGATAGCGTACTCGGATAGGCGGCATCTTAAAGCGCGTGGAATGGCGAGTAAAATGCACTATTAAACTTCTTGGGTAGGGCGAACAGAGACCGGATTACATCATTTTATATTATGGTTAATATAAGAATTCAGCGAAATTCTATCACATTTGTTCAATTTGCGTCGCTCCTATTTCAGATAGCGTATTGGGCTAAGCGGCATCTCAAAGCGCATGAAATGACGAATAAAATGCACTATTAAGCTTGTACGCTAGGGCGAACAGAGACCCGATTAGATCATTTAACATTATGGTAAATAAAAGAATTCAGCGAAATTCTATCACATTTGTTCAATTTACGTCGCTCCTATTTCAGATAGCGTATTGGGCTAAGCGGCAACTCAAAGCGCATGAAATGACGAGTGAAATGCACTATTAAACTTCTAGGGTGGGGCAATCAGAGACCCGATGAGATCATTTTATATTACGGTTAATATAAGAATTCAGCGAAGTTCTATCACATTTGTTCAATTTACGTCGCTCCTATTTCAGATAGCTTATTGGGCTAAGCGGCAACTCAAAGCGCATGAAATGACGAGTGCAATGCACTATTAAACTTCTAGGGTAGGGCGAACAAAGACCCGATTAGATCATTTTACATTAAGGTTAAAATAAGAATTCAGCGAAATTCTATCACATTTGTTCAATTTACGTCGCTCCTATTTCAGATAGCGTATTGGGCTAAGCTGCATCTCAAAGCGCAAGAAATGGCTCGTACAATGCACTATTCAACTTCTAGGGTAGGGCAAGCAGAGACCGGATTAGATCATTTTATATTTTGGTTAATATAAGAATTCAGCGAAATTCTATCACATTTGGTCAATTTACGTCGCTCCTATTTCAGATAGCGTATTGGGCTAAGCGGCATCTCAAAGCGCATGAAATGGCGAGTAAAATGCACTATTAAACTTCTAGGGTAGGGCAATCAGAGACCCGATTAGATCATTTTATATTACGGTTAATATAAGAATTCAGCGTAATTCTGTGACATTTGTTCAACTTACGTAGCTCCTATTTCAGATAGCGTACTGGGCTAGGCGGCATCTCAAAGCGCATGAAATGACGAGTGAAATGCACTATTAAACTACTAGGGTAGGGCAAACAGAGACCCGATTAGATCATTTTATATTATGGTTAATTTAAGAATTCAGCAAAATTCTATCACATTTGTTCAATTTACGTCGCTCCTATTTCGGATAGCGTACTGGGCTAGGCGGCATCCTAAAGCACGTGGAGTGGCGAGTAAAATGCACTATAAAAGTTGTATGATAGGGCAATCAGAGACGCGATTAGATCATTTTATATTTTGTTTAATACAAGATTTCAGGGAAATTCTATCACATTTGTTCAATTTGCGTCGCTCCTATTTCAGATGGCGTATTGGGCTAAGCGGCATCTCAAAGCGCATGAAATGACGAATAAAATGCACTATTAAGCTTGTACGCTAGGGCGAACAGAGACCCGATTAGATCATTTAACATTATGGTAAATAAAAGAATTCAGCAAAATTCTATCACATTTGTTCAATTTACGTCGCTCCTATTTCAGATAGCGTACTGGGCTACGCGGTATCTTAAAGCGCGTGGAATGGCGAGTAAAATGCACTATTAAACTTCTAGGATAAGGCAAAGGGAGACCCGATTAGACCATTTTATATTACGGTTAATATAAGAATTCAGCGTTATTCTATCACATTTGTTCAACTTACGTCGCTCCTATTTCAGAAAGCGTACTCGGATAGGCGGCATCTTAAAGCGCGTGGAATGGCGAGTAAAATGCACTATTAAACTTCTTGGGTAGGGCGAACAGAGACCGGATTACATCATTTTATATTATGGTTAATATAAGAATTCAGCGAAATTCTATCACATTTGTTCAATTTGCGTCGCTCCTATTTCAGATAGCGTATTGGGCTAAGCGGCATCTCAAAGCGCATGAAATGACGAATAAAATGCACTATTAAGCTTGTACGCTAGGGCGAACAGAGACCCGATTAGATCATTTAACATTATGGTAAATAAAAGAATTCAGCGAAATTCTATCACATTTGTTCAATTTACGTCGCTCCTATTTCAGATAGCGTATTGGGCTAAGCGGCATCTCAAAGCGCACGAAAGCGCGAGTAAAATGCACTATTAAACTTCTAGGGTGGGGCAAGTAGAGACCTGATCAGATCATTTTATATTACGGTTAATATAAGAATTCAGCGAAGTTCTATCACATTTGTTCAATTTACGTCGCTCCTATTTCAGATAGCTTATTGGGCTAAGCGGCAACTCAGAGCGCATGAAAGACGAATGAAATGCACTGTTAAGCTTCTAGGGTAGGGCGAACAAAGACCCGATTAGATCATTTTACATTAAGGTTAAAATAAGAATACAGCGAAATTCTATCACATTTGTTCAATTTACGTCGCTCCTATTTCAGATAGCGTATTGGGCTAAGCTGCATCTCAAAGCGCAAGAAATGGCTCGTAAAATGCACTATTAAACTTCTAGGGTAGGGCAAACAGCGACCGGATTAGATCATTTTATATTTTGGTTAATATAAGAATTCAGCGAAATTCTATCACATTTGTTCAATTTACGTCGCTCCTATTTCAGATAGCGTATTGGGCTAAGAGGCATCTCAGAGCGCATGAAATGGCGAGTAAAATGCACTATTAAACTTCTAGGATAAGGCAAACACAGACCCGATTAGATCATTTTATATTACGGTTAATATAAGAAATCAGCGTAATTCTGTCACATTCGTTCAACTTACGTAGCTCCTATTTCAGATAGCGTACTGGGCTAGGCGGCATCTTAAAGCGCGTGGAATGGCGAGTAAAATGCACTATTAAACTTCTATGATAGGGCAATCAGAGACCCGATTAGATCATTTTATATTTTGGTTAATATAAGAATTCAGCGAAATTCTATCACATTTGTTTAATTTACGTCGCTCCTATTTCAGATAGCTATTGGGCTAAGCGGCATCTCAAAGCGCATGAAATGACGAGAGAAATGCACTATTAAACTTCTTGGATAGGGCGAACAGAGACCCGATTACATCATTTTATATTATGCTTAATATAAGAATTCAGCGATATTCTATCGCATTTGTTCAATTTGCGTCGCTCCTATTTCAGATAGCGTATTGGGCTAAGCGGCATCTCAAAGCGCATGAAATGACGAATAAAATGCACTATTAAGCTTCTACGCTAGGGCGAACAGAGACCCGATTAGATCATTTAACATTATGGTAAATAAAAGAATTCAGCGAAATTCTATAACATTTCTTCAATTTACGTCGCTCCTATTTCAGATAGCGTACTGGGCTAGGCGGCATCTCAAAGCGCATGAAATGACGAGTAAAATGCTCTATTAAACTTCTAGGGTAGGGCAAACAGAGACCCGATTAAGTCATTTCATATTATGGTTAATTTAAGAATTCAGCGAAATTCTATCACATTTGTTCAATTTACGTCGCTCCTATTTCAGATAGCTTATTGGGCTAAGCGGCAACTCAAAGCGCATGAAATGACGAGTGAAATGCACTATTAAACTTCTAGGGTGGGGCAATCAGAGACCCGATGAGATCATTTTATATTACGGTTAATATAAGGATTCAGCGAAGTTCTATCACATTTGTTCAATTTACGTCGCTCCTATTTCAGATAGCTTATTGGGCTAAGCGGCAACTCAAAGCGCATGAAATGACGAGTGCAATGCACTATTAAACTTCTAGGGTACGGCGAACAAAGACCCGATTAGATCATTTTACATTAAGGTTAAAATAAGGATTCAGCGAAATTCTATCACATTTGTTCAATTTACGTCGCTCCTATTTCAGATAGCGTATTGGGCTAAGCTGCATCTCAAAGCGCAAGAAATGGCTCGTACAATGCACTATTCAACTTCTAGGGTAGGGCAAGCAGAGACCGGATTAGATCATTTTATATTTTGGTTAATATAAGAATTCAGCGAAATTCTATCACATTTGTTCAATTTACGTCGCTCCTATTTCAGATAGCGTATTGGGCTAAGCGGCATCTCAAAGCGCATGAAATGGCGAGTAAAATGCACTATTAAACTTCTAGGGTAGGGCAATCAGAGACCCGATTAGATCATTTTATATTACGGTTAATATAAGAATTCAGCGTAATTCTGTGACATTTGTTCAACTTACGTAGCTCCTATTTCAGATAGCGTACTGGGCTAGGCGGCAACTTAAAGCGCGTGGAATGGTGAGTAAAATGCACTATTAAACTTCTAGGGTAGGGCAATCAGAGACCCGATTAGATCATTTTATAATATGGTTAATATAAGAATTCAGCGAAGTTCTATCACATTTGTTTAATTTACGTCGCTCCTATTTCAGATAGCGTATTGGTCTAAGCGGCATCTCAAAGCGCATGAAATGGCGAGCAAAATGCACTATTAAACTTCTAGGGTAGGGCAATCAGAGACCCGATTAGATCATTTTATATTTTGGTTAATATAAGAATTCAGCGAAATTCTATCACATTTGTTCAATTTACGTCGCTCCTATTTCAGATAGCGTATTGGGCTAAGCGGCATCTCAAAGCGCATGAAATGGCGAGTAAAATGCACTATTAAACTTCTAGCGTAGGGCAATCAGAGACCCGATTAGATCATTTTATATTTTGGTTAATATAAGAATTCAGCGAAATTCTATCACATTTGTTCAATTTACGTCGCTCCTATTTCAGATAGCGTATTGGGCTAAGCGGCATCTCAAAGCGCACGAAAGCGCGAGTAAAATGCACTATTAAACTTCTAGGGTGGGGCAAGCAGAGACCCGATTAGATCATTTTATATTACGGTTAATATAAGAAATCAGCGTAATTCTGTCACATTCGTTCAACTTACGTAGCTCCTATTTCAGATAGCGTACTGGGCTAGGCGGCATGTTAAAGCGCGTGGAATGGCGAGTAAAATGCACTATTAAACTTCTATGATAGGGCAATCAGTGACCCGATTAGATCATTGTATATTTTGGTTAATATAAGAATTCAGCGAAATTCCATCACATTTGTTCAATATACGTCGCTCCAATTTCAGATAACTTATTGGGCTAAGCGGCATCGCAAAGCGCATGAATTGACGAGTGAAATGCACTATTAAACTTCTTGGGTAGGGCGAACAAAGACCCGATTAGATCATTTTACATTAAGGTTAATATAAGAATTCAGCGAAATTCTATCACATTTGTTCAATTTACGTCGCTCCTATTTCGGATAGCGTACTGGGCTAGGCGGCATCCTAAAGCGCGTGGAGTGGCGAGTAAAATGCACTATTAAAGTTGTATGATAGGGCAATCAGAGACGCGATTAGATCATTTTATATTTTGTTTAATACAAGATTTCAGGGAAATTCTATCACATTTGTTCAATTCGTGTCGCTGATATTTCAGATAGCGTATTGGGCTAAGCGGCATCTCAAAGCGCATGAAATGGCGAGTAAAATGCACTATTAAACTCCTAGGGTAGGGCAAACAGAGACCCGATTAGATCATTTTATATTATGGTTAATTTAAGAATTCAGCAAGATTCTATCACATTTGTTGAATTTACGATGCTCCTATTTCAGATAGCGTACTGGGCTAGGCGGTATCTTAAAGCGCGTGGAATCGCGAGTAAAATGCACTGTTAAACTTCAATGATACGGCAGTCAGAGACCCGATTAGGTCATTTTATATTTTGTTTAATATAAGATTTCAGGGAAATCCTATCACATTTGTTCTATTTACGTCGCTCCTATTTCAGTTAGCGGATTGGGCTAACCGGCATCTCAAAGCGCATGAAATGGCGAATAAAATGGACTATTAAACTTCTAGGGTAGGGCAAACAGAGACCCGATTAGATCATTTTATATTACGGTTAATATAAGAATTCAGCGTAATTCTATCACATTTCTTCAAATTACGTCGCTCCTATTTCAGATAGCGTACTGGGCTGGCCGGCATCTTAAAGCGCGTGGAATGGCGAGTAAAATGCACTATTAAACTTGTATGATAGGGCAATCAGTGACCCGATTAGATCATTTTATATTATAGTTAATTTAAGAATTCAGCGAAATTCTATCACATTTGTTCAATTTACGTCGCACCTGTTTCAGATAGCGTATTGGGGTAAGCGGCATCTCAAAGCGCATGAAATGGCGAGTAAAATGCAATACTAAACTTCTAGGATAAGGCAAACAGAGACCCGATTAGATCATTTTATATTATGGTTAATATAAGAATTCAGCGAAATTCTATCACATTTGTTCAATTTGCGTCGCTCATGTATCAGATAGCATATTGGGCTAAGCGGCATCTCAAAGCGCATGAAATGGCGAGTAAAATGCACTATTAAACTTCTAGGGTAAGGCAAACAGAGACCCGATTAGATCATTTTATATTACGGTTAATATAAGAAATCAGCGTAATTCTGTCACATTTGTTCAATTTACATCGCTCCTATTTCAGATAGCGTACTGGGCTAAGCGGCATCTCAAAGCGCATGAAATGGCGCGTAAAATGCGCTATTAAACTTCTAGGGTAGGGCAATCAGAGACCCGATTAGATCATTTTATATTTTGGTTAATAAATGAAATCATCGAAATTCTATCACATTTGTTCAATTTACATCGCTCCTATTTCAGATAGCGTACTGGGCTAAGCGGCATCTCAAAGCGCATGAAATGGCGAGTAAAATGCACTATTAAGCTTCTAGGATAAGGCAAACAGAGACCCGATTAGATCATTTTATATTACGGTTAATATAAGAATGCAGCGTGATTCTGTGACATTTGTTCAACTTACGTAGCTCCTATTTCAGATAGCGTGCTGGGCTAGGCGACAACTTAAAGAGCGTGGAATGGCGAGTAACATGCACTGTTAAACTTCTATGATAGGGCAATCAGAGACCCGATTAGATCATTTTATATTATGGTTAATTTAAGAATTCAGCAAAATTCTATCACATTTGTTCAATTTACGTCGTTCCTATTTCAGATAGCATACTGGCCTGGGCGGCATCTTAAGGCGCGTGGAATGGCGAGTAAAATGCACTATTAATCTTCTATGATAGGGCAATCAGAGACACGATTAGATCATTTTATATTTTGGTTAATATAATAATTCAGCGTAATTCTATCACATTTGTTCAATTTACGTCGCTCCTATATCAGATGGCATATTGGGCTAAGCGGCATCTCAAAGCGCATGAAATGGCGAGTAAAATGCACTATTAAACTTCTAGGGTAAGGCAAACAGAGACCCGATTAGATCATTTTATATTACGGTTAATATAAGAAATCAGCGTAATTCTGTCACATTCGTTCAACTTACGTAGCTGCTATTTCAGATAGCGTACTGGGCTAGGCGGCATCTTAAAGCGCGTGGAATGGCGAGTAAAATGCACTATTAAACTTCTATGATAGGGCAATCAGAGACCCGATTAGATCATTTTATATTTTGGTTAATATAAGAATTCAGCGAAATTCTATCACATTTGTTCAATTTGCGTCGCTCCTATTTCAGATAGCGTATTGGGCTAAGCGGCATCTCAAAGCGCATGAAATGACGAATAAAATGCACTATTAAGCTTGTACGCTAGGGCGAACAGAGACCCGATTAGATCATTTAACATTATGGTAAATAAAAGAATTCAGCAAAATTCTATCACATTTGTTCAATTTACGTCGCTCCTATTTCAGATAGCGTACTGGGCTACGCGGTATCTTAAAGCGCGTGGAATGGCGAGTAAAATGCACTATTAAACTTCTATGATAGGGCAATCAGAGACCCGATTAGATCATTTTATATTTTGGTTAATATAAGAATTCAGCGAAATTCTATCACATTTGTTCAATATACGTCGCTCCAATTTCAGATAGCTTATTGGGCTAAGCGGCATCGCAAAGCGCATGAATTGACGAGTGAAATGCACTATTAAATTTCTTGGGTAGGGCGAACAAAGACCCGATTAGATCCTTTTACATTAAGGTTAATATAAGAATTCAGCCAAATTCTATCACATTTGTTCAATTTACATCGCTCCTATTTCAGATAGCGTACTGGGCTAAGCGGCATCTCAAAGCGCAAGAAATGGCAAGTAAAATGCACTATTAAACATCTAGTATAAGGCAAACAGAGACCCGATTAGATCATTTTATATTACGGTTAATATAAGAATTCAGCGTAATTCTGTGACATTTGTTCAACTTACGTAGCTCCTATTTCAGATAGCGTGCTGGGCTAGGCGGCAACTTAAAGCGCGTGGAATGGCGAGTAAAATGCACTGTTAAACTTCTATGATAGGGCAATCAGAGACCCGATTAGATCATTTTATATTTTGGTTAATATAAGAATTCAGCGAAATTCTATCACATTTGTTCAATTTACGTCGCTCCTATTTCAGATAGCTTATTGGGCTAAGCGGCATCGCAAAGCGCATGAATTGACGAGTAAAATGCACTATTAAACTTCTAGGATAAGGCAAACAGAGACCCGATTAGATCATTTTATATTACGGTTAATATAAGAATTCAGCGTAATTCTGTGACATTTGTTCAACTTACGTAGCTCCTATTTCTGATAGCGTACTGGGCTAGGCGGCAACTTAAAGCGCGTGGAATGGTGAGTAAAATGCACTATTAAACTTCTAGGGTAGGGCAATCAGAGACCCGATTAGATCATTTTATATTATGGTTAATGTAAGAATTCAGCGAAGTTCTATCACATTTGTTTAATTTACGTCGCTCCTATTTCAGATAGCTATTGGGCTAAGCGGCATCTCAACGCGCATGAAATGACGAGAGAAATGCACTATTAAACTTCTTGGATAGGGCGAACAGAGACCCGATTACATCATTTTATATTATGGTTAATATAAGAATTCAGCGATATTCTATCGCATTTGTTCAATTTGCGTCGCTCCTATTTCAGATAGCGTATTGGGCTAAGCGGCATCTCAAAGCGCATGAAATGACGAATAAAATGCACTATTAAGCTTCTACGCTAGGGCGAACAGAGACCCGATTAGATCATTTAACATTATGGTAAATAAAAGAATTCAGCGAAATTCTATAACATTTCTTCAATTTACGTCGCTCCTATTTCAGATAGCTTATTGGGCTAGGCGGCATCTCAAAGCGCATGAAATGACGAGTAAAATGCACTATTAAACTTCTAGGGTAGGGCAAACAGAGACCCGATTAGGTCATTTCATATTATGGTTAATTTAAGAATTCAGCGAAATTCTATCACATTTGTTCAATTTACGTCGCTCCTATTTCAGATAGCTTATTGGGCTAAGCGGCAACTCAAAGCGCATGAAATGACGAGTGAAATGCACTATTAAACTTCTAGGGTGGGGCAATCAGAGACCCGATGAGATCATTTTATATTACGGTTAATATAAGAATTCAGCGAAGTTCTATCACATTTGTTCAATTTACGTCGCTCCTATTTCAGATAGCTTATTGGGCTAAGCGGCAACTCAAAGCGCATGAAATGACGAGTGCAATGCACTATTAAACTTCTAGGGTAGGGCGAACAAAGACCCGATTAGATCATTTTACATTAAGGTTAAAATAAGAATTCAGCGAAATTCTATCACATTTGTTCAATTTACGTCGCTCCTATTTCAGATAGCGTATTGGGCTAAGCTGCATCTCAAAGCGCAAGAAATGGCTCGTACAATGCACTATTCAACTTCTAGGGTAGGGCAAGCAGAGACCGGATTAGATCATTTTATATTTTGGTTAATATAAGAATTCAGCGAAATTCGATCACATTTGTTCAATTTACGTCGCTCCTATTTCAGATAGCGTATTGGGCTAAGCGGCATCTCAAAGCGCACGAAAGCGCGAGTAAAATGCACTATTAAACTTCTAGCGTAGGGCAATCAGAGACACGATTAGATCATTTTATATTTTGGTTAATATAAGAATTCAGCGAAATTCTATCACATTTGTTCAATTTACGTCGCTCCTATTTCAGATAGCGTACTGGGCTAGGCGGCATCTTAAAGCGCGTGGAATGGCGAGTAAAATGCACTATTAAACTTCTATGATAGGGCAATCAGAGACCCGATTAGATCATTTTATATTTTGGTTAATATAAGAATTCAGCGAAATTCTATCACATTTGTTCAATTTGCGTCGCTCCTATTTCAGATAGCGTATTGGGCTAAGCGGCATCTCAAAGCGCATGAAATGACGAATAAAATGCACTATTAAGCTTGTACGCTAGGGCGAACAGAGACCCGATTAGATCATTTAACATTATGGTAAATAAAAGAATTCAGCAAAATTCCATCACATTTGTTCAATTTACGTCGCTCCTATTTCAGATAGCGTACTGGGCTACGCGGTATCTTAAAGCGCGTGGAATGGCGAGTAAAATGCACTATTAAACTTCTATGATAGGGCAATCAGAGACCCGATTAGATCATTTTATATTTTGGTTAATATAAGAATTCAGCGAAATTCTATCACATTTGTTCAATATACGTCGCTCCAATTTCAGATAGCTTATTGGGCTAAGCGGCATCGCAAAGCGCATGAATTGACGAGTGAAATGCACTATTAAATTTCTTGGGTAGGGCGAACAAAGACCCGATTAGATCCTTTTACATTAAGGTTAATATAAGAATTCAGCCAAATTCTATCACATTTGTTCAATTTACATCGCTCCTATTTCAGATAGCGTACTGGGCTAAGCGGCATCTCAAAGCGCAAGAAATGGCAAGTAAAATGCACTATTAAACATCTAGTATAAGGCAAACAGAGACCCGATTAGATCATTTTATATTACGGTTAATATAAGAATTCAGCGTAATTCTGTGACATTTGTTCAACTTACGTAGCTCCTATTTCAGATAGCGTGCTGGGCTAGGCGGCAACTTAAAGCGCGTGGAATGGCGAGTAAAATGCACTGTTAAACTTCTATGATAGGGCAATCAGAGACCCGATTAGATCATTTTATATTTTGGTTAATATAAGAATTCAGCGAAATTCTATCACATTTGTTCAATTTACGTCGCTCCTATTTCAGATAGCTTATTGGGCTAAGCGGCATCGCAAAGCGCATGAATTGACGAGTAAAATGCACTATTAAACTTCTAGGATAAGGCAAACAGAGACCCGATTAGATCATTTTATATTACGGTTAATATAAGAATTCAGCGTAATTCTGTGACATTTGTTCAACTTACGTAGCTCCTATTTCTGATAGCGTACTGGGCTAGGCGGCAACTTAAAGCGCGTGGAATGGTGAGTAAAATGCACTATTAAACTTCTAGGGTAGGGCAATCAGAGACCCGATTAGATCATTTTATATTATGGTTAATGTAAGAATTCAGCGAAGTTCTATCACATTTGTTTAATTTACGTCGCTCCTATTTCAGATAGCTATTGGGCTAAGCGGCATCTCAACGCGCATGAAATGACGAGAGAAATGCACTATTAAACTTCTTGGATAGGGCGAACAGAGACCCGATTACATCATTTTATATTATGGTTAATATAAGAATTCAGCGATATTCTATCGCATTTGTTCAATTTGCGTCGCTCCTATTTCAGATAGCGTATTGGGCTAAGCGGCATCTCAAAGCGCATGAAATGACGAATAAAATGCACTATTAAGCTTCTACGCTAGGGCGAACAGAGACCCGATTAGATCATTTAACATTATGGTAAATAAAAGAATTCAGCGAAATTCTATAACATTTCTTCAATTTACGTCGCTCCTATTTCAGATAGCGTACTGGGCTAGGCGGCATCTCAAAGCGCATGAAATGACGAGTAAAATGCTCTATTAAACTTCTAGGGTAGGGCAAACAGAGACCCGATTAGGTCATTTCATATTATGGTTAATTTAAGAATTCAGCGAAATTCTATCACATTTGTTCAATTTACGTCGCTCCTATTTCAGATAGCTTATTGGGCTAAGCGGCAACTCAAAGCGCATGAAATGACGAGTGAAATGCACTATTAAACTTCTAGGGTGGGGCAATCAGAGACCCGATGAGATCATTTTATATTACGGTTAATATAAGAATTCAGCGAAGTTCTATCACATTTGTTCAATTTACGTCGCTCCTATTTCAGATAGCTTATTGGGCTAAGCGGCAACTCAAAGCGCATGAAATGACGAGTGCAATGCACTATTAAACTTCTAGGGTAGGGCGAACAAAGACCCGATTAGATCATTTTACATTAAGGTTAAAATAAGAATTCAGCGAAATTCTATCACATTTGTTCAATTTACGTCGCTCCTATTTCAGATAGTGTATTGGGCTAAGCTGCATCTCAAAGCGCAAGAAATGGCTCGTACAATGCACTATTCAACTTCTAGGGTAGGGCAAGCAGAGACCGGATTAGATCATTTTATATTTTGGTTAATATAAGAATTCAGCGAAATTCTATCACATTTGGTCAATTTACGTCGCTCCTATTTCAGATAGCGTATTGGGCTAAGAGGCATCTCAGAGCGCATGAAATGGCGAGTAAAATGCACTATTAAACTTCTAGGATAAGGCAAACACAGACCCGATTAGATCATTTTATATTACGGTTAATATAAGAATTCAGCGTAATTCTATCACATTTGTTCAATTTACGTCGCTCCTATTTCAGATAGCGCATTGGGCTAAGCGGCATCTCAAAGCGCATGAAATGGCGAGTAAAATGCACTATTAAACTTCTAGGGTAAGGCAAACAGAGACCCGATGAGATCATTTTATATTACGGTTAATATAAGAATTCAGCGTAATTCTATCACATTTGTTCAACATACGTCGCTCCTATTTCAGATAGTGTACTGGGCTAGGCGGCATCTTAAAGCGCGTGGAAGGGCGAGTAAAATGCACTACTAAACTTCTATGGTAGGGCAATCAGTGTCCCGTTTAGATCATTTTATGTATTGTTTAATATAAGATATCAGGGAAATTCTATCACATTTGTTCAATTTACGTCGCTCCTATTTCAGATAGCGTATTGGGCTAAGCGGCATCTCAAAGCGCACGAAAGGGCGAGTAAAATGCACTATTAAACTTCTAGGGTGGGGCAATCAGAGACCCGATAAGAACATTTTATATTACCGTTAATATAAGAATTCAGCGAAGTTCTATCACATTTGTTCAATTTACGTCGCTCCTATTTCAGATAGCTTATTGGGCTAAGCGGCAACTCAAAGCGCATGAAATGACGAGTGAAATGCACTATTAAACTTCTAGGGTAGGGCGAACAAAGACCCGATTAGATCATTTTACATTAAGGTTAAAATAAGAATTCAGCGAAATTCTATCACATTTGTTCAATTTACGTCGCTCCTATTTCAGATAGCGTATTGGGCTAAGCGGCACCTCAAAGCGCATGAAATGGCGAGTGAAATGCACTATTAAACTTCTAGGGTAGGGCTAACAGAGACCCGATTGGATCATTTTACATTAAGGTTTATATAAGAATTCACGGAAATTCTATCACATTTGTTCAATATACGTCGCTCCTATTTCAGATAGCGTATTGGGCTAAGCGGCCCGTCAAATCGCATGAAATGATGCGTAAAATGCGCTATTAAACTTCTAGGATAAGGCAAACGGAGACCCGATTAGTTCATTTTATATTACGGTTAATATAAGAATTCAGCGTAATTCTATCACATTTGTTCATCTTACGTCGCTCCTATTTCAGATAGCCTACTGACCTAGGCGGCATCTTCAAGCGCGTGGAAGGGCGAGTAAAATGCACTACTAAACTTCTATGATAGAGCAATCAGAGACCCGATTAGATCATTTTATATTTTGTTTAATATAAGATTTCAAGGAAATTCTATCACATTTGTTCAATTTACGTCGCTCCTATTTCAAATAGCGTATTGGGATAAGCGGCAACACAAAGCACATGAAATGGCGAACAAAATGCACTATTAAACTTCTAGGCTATGGCGAACAGAGATCAGATTAGATCATTTTATATTTTGGTTAACATAAGAATTCTGCGAAATTCTATCACATTTGTTCAATTTACGTCGCTCCTATTTCAGATAGCTTATTGGGCTTAGCGGCATCTCAAAGCGCATGAAGTGACGAGTGAAATGCACTATTAAACTTCTAGGGTAGGGCAAGCAGAGACCCGATTAGATCATTTTATATTATGGTTAATTTAAGAATTCAGCGAAATTCTATCACATTTGTTCCATTTACGTCGCTCCAATTTCAGATAGCGTATTGGGCTAAGCGGCATCTCAAAGCGCATGAAATGGCGAATAAAATGCACTATTAAACCTCTAGGCTAGGGCGAACAGAGACCCGAGCAGATCATTTTACATTATGGTTAATAAAAGGATTCAGCGTAATTCTATCACATTTGTTCAACTTACGTCGCTCCTATTTCAGATAGCGTACTGGGCTATGCGGCATCTCAAAGCGCATGAAATGGCGAGTAAAATGCACTACTAAACTTCTATGATAGGGCAATCAGAGACCCGATTCGATCATTTTATATTTTGTTTAATATAAGATTTCACGGAAATTCTATCACATTTGTTCAATTTACGTCGCTCCTATTTCAGATAGCGTATTGGGCTAAGCGGCATCTCAAAGCGTATGAAATGACGAGAGAAATGCACTATTAAACTTCTAGGGTAGGGCAAACAGAGACCCGATGAGATCATTTTATATTATGGTTAATTTAAGAATTCAGGGGAATTCTATCACATTTGTTCAATTTACGTCGCTCCTATTTCAGATAGCGTATTGGGCTAAGCCGGATCTCAAAGCGCATGAAATGGCGACTAAAATGCACTATTAAACTTCTAGGGTAGGGCAAACAGAGACCCGATTAGATCATTTTATATTATGGTTAATTTAAGAATTCAGCAAAATTCTATCACATTTGTTCTACTTACGACGCTCCTCTTTCAGATAGCGTACTGGGCTATGCGGCATCTCAAAGCGCATGAAATGGCGAGTAAAATGCACTACTAAACTTCTATGATAGGGCAATCAGAGACCCGATTAGATCATTTTATATTTTGTTTAATATAAGATTTCACGGAAATTCTATCACATTTGTTCAATTTACGTCGCTCCTATTTCAGATAGCGTATTGGGCTATGCGGCATCTCAAAGCGCATGAAATGGCGAGTAAAATGCACTATTAATCTTCTAGGGTAGGGCAAACAGAGACCTGATGAGATCATTTTATATTATGGTTAATTTAAGAATTCAGGGGAATTCTATCACATTTGTTCAATTTACGTCGCTCCTATTTCAGATAGCGTATTGGGCTAAGCCGGATCTCAAAGCGCATGAAATGGCGACTAAAATGCACTATTAAACTTCTAGGGTAGGGCAAACAGAGACCCGATTAGATCATTTTATATTATGGTTAATTTAAGAATTCAGCAAAATTCTATCACATTTGTTCAACTTACGTCGCTCCTATTTCAGATAGCGTACTGGGCTAGGCGGCAGCTTAAAGCGCGTGGAATGGCGAGTAAAATGCACTACTAAACTTCTATGATAGGGCAATCAGAGACCCGATTAGATCATTTTATATTTTGTTTAATATAAGATTTCACGGAAATTCTATCACATTTGTTCAATTTACGTCGCTCCTATTTCAGATAGCGTATTGGGCTATGCGGCATCTCAAAGCGCATGAAATGGCGAGTAAAATGCACTATTAAACTTCTAGGATAAGGCAAACGGAGACCCGATTAGACCATTTTATATTACGGTTCATATAAGAATTCAGCGTAATTCTATCACATTTCTTCAAATTACGTCGCTCCTATTCCAGATAGCGTACTGGTCTGGCCGGCATCTTAAAGCGCGTGGAATGGCGAGTAAAATGCACTATTAACCTTCTATGATAGGGCAATCTGTGACCCGATTAGATCATTTTATATTATCGTTAATTTAAGAATTCAGCAAAATTCTATCACATTTGTTCAATTTACGTCGCTCCAATTTCAAATAGCGTATTGGGCTAAGCGGCATCTCAAAGCGCATGAAATGGCGAGCAAAATGCACTATTAAACTTCTAGGGTAGGGCAAACAGAGACCCGATTAGATCATTTTGTACTATGGTTAATTTAAGAATTCAGCAAAATTCTATCACGTTTGTTCAATTTACGTCGCTCCTATTGCAGATAGCGTATAGGGTTAAGCGGCACCTCAAAGCGCATGAAATTGCGAGTAAAATGCACTATTAAACTTCTAGGGTAGAGCAAACAGGGACCCGATTAGATCATTTAATATTATGGTTAATTTAAGAATTCAGCGAAATTCTATCACATTTGTTCAATTTACGTAGCTCCTATTTCAGATAGCTTATTGGGCTTAGCGGCATCTCAAAGCGCATGAAATGACGTGTAAAATGCACGATTAAACTTCTAGGGTAGGGCAAACAGAGACCCGATTAGATCATTTTATACTTTGGTTAATATAAGAATTCAGCGAAATTCTATCACATTTGTTCCATTTACGTCGCTCCAATTTCAGATAGCGTATTGGGCTAAGCGGCATCTCAAAGCGCATGAAATGGCGAATAAAATGCACTATTAAACCTCTAGGCTAGGGCGAACAGAGACCCGAGCAGATCATTTTACATTATGGTTAATAAAAGAATTCAGCGTAATTCTATCACATTTGTTCAACTTACGTCGCTCCTATTTCAGATAGCGTACTGGGCTATGCGGCATCTCAAAGCGCATGAAATGGCGAGTAAAATGCACTACTAAACTTCTATGATAGGGCAATCAGAGACCCGATTCGATCATTTTATATTTTGTTTAATATAAGATTTCACGGAAATTCTATCACATTTGTTCAATTTACGTCGCTCCTATTTCAGATAGCGTATTGGGCTAAGCGGCATCTCAAAGCGTATGAAATGAAGAGAGAAATGCACTATTAAACTTCTAGGGTAGGGCAAACAGAGACCTGATGAGATCATTTTATATTATGGTTAATTTAAGAATTCAGGGGAATTCTATCACATTTGTTCAATTTACGTCGCTCCTATTTCAGATAGCGTATTGGGCTAAGCCGGATCTCAAAGCGCATGAAATGGCGACTAAAATGCACTATTAAACTTCTAGGGTAGGGCAAACAGAGACCCGATTAGATCATTTTATATTATGGTTAATTTAAGAATTCAGCAAAATTCTATCACATTTGTTCAATTTACGTCGCTCCTATTTCAGATAGCGTATTGGGCTAAGCGGCATCTCAAAGCGCATGAAATGGCGAGTAAAATGCACTATTAAACTTCTAGGGTAGGGCAATCAGAGACCCGATTAGATCATTTTATATTTTGGTTAATAAATGAATTCATCGAAATTCTATCACATTTGTTCAATTTACATCGCTCCTATTTCAGATAGCTATTGGGCTAAGCGGCATCTCAAAGCGCATGAAATGACGAGAGAAATGCACTATTAAACATCTTGGGTAGGGCGAACAGAGACCCGATTACATCATTTTATATTATGGTTAATTTAAGAATTCAGCAAAATTCTATCACATTTGTTCAATTTACATCGCTCCTATTTCAGATAGCGTATTGGGCTAAGCGGCACCTCAAAGCGCATGGAATGACGAGTAAAATGCACTAATAAACTTCTAGGATAAGGCAAACGGAGATCCGATTAGACCATTTTATATTACGGTTAATATAAGAATTCAGCGTAATTCTATCACATTTGTTCAATTTACGTCGTTCCTATTTCAGATAGCATACTGGGCTAGGCGGCATCTTAAAGCGCGTGGAATGGCGAGTAAAATGCACTATTAAATTTCTATAATAGGGCAATCAGAGACCCGATTAGATCATTTTATATTTTGGTTAATATAAGGATTCAGCGTAATTCTATCACATTTGTTCAATTTACGTCGCTCCTATTTCAGATAGCGCATTGGGCTAAGCGGCATCTCAAAGCGCATGAAATGGCGAGTAAAATGCACTATTAAACTTCTAGGGTAAGGCAAACAGAGACCCGATGAGATCATTTTATATTACGGTTAATATAAGAATTCAGCGTAATTCTATCACATTTGTTCAACTTACGTCGCTCCTATTTCAGATAGTGTACTGGGCTAGGCGGCATCTTAAAGCGCGTGGAAGGGCGAGTAAAATGCACTACTAAACTTCTATGGTAGGGCAATCAGTGTCCCGTTTAGATCATTTTATGTATTGTTTAATATAAGATATCAGGGAAATTCTATCACATTTGTTCAATTTACGTCGCTCCTATTTCAGATAGCGTATTGGGCTAAGCGGCATCTCAAAGCGCACGAAAGGGCGAGTAAAATGCACTATTAAACTTCTAGGGTGGGGCAATCAGAGACCCGATAAGAACATTTTATATTACCGTTAATATAAGAATTCAGCGAAGTTCTATCACATTTGTTCAATTTACGTCGCTCCTATTTCAGATAGCTTATTGGGCTAAGCGGCAACTCAAAGCGCATGAAATGACGAGTGAAATGCACTATTAAACTTCTAGGGTAGGGCGAACAAAGACCCGATTAGATCATTTTACATTAAGGTTAAAATAAGAATTCAGCGAAATTCTATCACATTTGTTCAATTTACGTCGCTCCTATTTCAGATAGCGTATTGGGCTAAGCGGCATCTCAAAGCGCATGAAATGGCGAGTAAAATGCACTATTAAACTTCTAGCGTAGGGCAATCAGAGACCCGATTAGATCATTTTATATTTTGGTTAATATAAGAATTCAGCGAAATTCTATCACATTTGTTCAATTTACGTCGCTCCTATTTCAGATAGCGTATTGGGCTAAGCGGCACCTCAAAGCGCATGAAATGGCGAGTGAAATGCACTATTAAACTTCTAGGGTAGGGCGAACAGAGACCCGATTGGATCATTTTACATTAAGGTTTATATAAGAATTCACGGAAATTCTATCACATTTGTTCAATATACGTCGCTCCTATTTCAGATAGCGTATTGGGCTAAGCGGCCCGTCAAATCGCATGAAATGATGCGTAAAATGCGCTATTAAACTTCTAGGATAAGGCAAACGGAGACCCGATTAGTTCATTTTATATTACGGTTAATATAAGAATTCAGCGTAATTCTATCACATTTGTTCATCTTACGTCGCTCCTATTTCAGATAGCCTACTGACCTAGGCGGCATCTTCAAGCGCGTGGAAGGGCGAGTAAAATGCACTATTAAACTTCTATGATAGAGCAATCAGAGACCCGATTAGATCATTTTATATTTTGTTTAATATAAGATTTCAAGGAAATTCTATCACATTTGTTCAATTTACGTCGCTCCTATTTCAAATAGCGTATTGGGATAAGCGGCAACACAAAGCACATGAAATGGCGAACAAAATGCACTATTAAACTTCTAGGCTATGGCGAACAGAGATCAGATTAGATCATTTTATATTTTGGTTAACATAAGAATTCTGCGAAATTCTATCACATTTGTTCAATTTACGTCGCTCCTATTTCAGATAGCTTATTGGGCTTAGCGGCATCTCAAAGCGCATGAAGTGACGAGTGAAATGCACTATTAAACTTCTAGGGTAGGGCAAGCAGAGACCCGATTAGATCATTTTATATTATGGTTAATTTAAGAATTCAGCGAAATTCTATCACATTTGTTCCATTTACGTCGCTCCAATTTCAGATAGCGTATTGGGCTAAGCGGCATCTCAAAGCGCATGAAATGGCGAATAAAATGCACTATTAAACCTCTAGGCTAGGGCGAACAGAGAACCGATTAGATCATTTTACATTCTGGTTAATAAAATAATTCAGCGAAATTCTATCACATTTGTTCAACTTTCGTTGCTCCTATTTCAGATAGCGTATTGGGTTAAGCGGCATCTCAAAGCGCATGAAATGGCGAGTAAAATGCACTATTAAACTTCGAGGGTAGGGCAAACAGAGACCCGATTAGATCATTTTATATTGTGGTTAATTTAAGAATTCATCGATATTCTATCACATTTGTTCAATTTACGTCGCTCCTATTTCAGATAGCGTATTGGGCTAAGCGGCATCTCAAAGCGCATGAAATGGCGAGCAAAATGCACTATTAAACTTCTAGGGTAGGGCAATCAGTGACCCGATTAGATCATTTTATATTATAGTTAATTTAAGAATTCAGCGAAATTCTATCACATTTGTTCAATTTACGTCGCTCCTATTTCAGAGAGCGTATTGGGCTAGGCGGCACCTCAAATCGCATGAAATGGCGAGTAAAATGCACTATTAAACTTGTATGATAGGGCAATCAGAGACGCGATTAGATCATTTTATATTTTGTTTAATACAAGATTTCAGGGAAATCCTATCACATTTGTTCTATTTACGTCGCTCCTATTTCAGTTAGCGTATTGGGCTAACCGGCATCTCAAAGCGCATGAAATGGCGAATAAAATGGACTATTAAACTTCTAGGGTAGGGCAAACAGAGACCCGATTAGATCATTTTATATTACGGTTAATATAAGAATTCAGCGTAATTCTATCACATTTCTTCAATTTACGTCGCTCCTATTTCAGATAGCGTATTGGGCTAAGCGGCATATCAAAGCGCATGAAATGGCGAGCAAAATGCACTATTAAACTTCTAGGGTAGGGCAAACAGAGACCAGATTAGATCATTTTGTACTATGGTTAATTTAAGAATTCAGCAAAATTCTATCACGTTTGTTCAATTTACGTCGCTCCTATTGCAGATAGCGTATTGGGTTAAGCGGCACCTCAAAGCGCATGAAATTGCGAGTAAAATGCACTATTAAACTTCTAGGGTAGAGCAAACAGGGACCCGATTAGATCATTTTATATTATGGTTAATTTAAGAATTCAGCGAAATTCTATCACATTTGTTCAATTTACGTCGCTCCTATTTCAGATAGCCTACTGACCTAGGCGGCATCTTAAAGCGCGTGGAAGGGCGAGTAAAATGCACTACTAAACTTCTATGATAGAGCAATCAGAGACCCGATTAGATCATTTTATATTTTGTTTAATATAAGATTTCAGGGAAATTCTATCACATTTGTTCAATTTACGTCGCTCCTATTTCAGATAGCGTACTGGGCTGGCCGGCATCTTAAAGCGCGTGGAATGGCGAGTAAAATGCACTATTAAACTTCTATGATAGGGCAATCAGTGACCCGATTAGATCATTTTATATTATCGTTAATTTAAGAATTCAGCGAAATTCTATCACATTTGTTCAATTTACGACGCTCCTATTTCAGATAGCGTATTGGGCTAAGCGGCATCTCAAAGCGCATGAAATGACGAGTGAAATGCACTATTAAACTTCCAGGCTAGGGCGAACAGAGACCCGGTTAGATCATTTTACATTCTGGTTAATAAAATAATTCAGCGAAATTCTATCACATTTGTTCAACTTTCGTTGCTCCTATTTCAGATAGCGTATTGGGTTAAGCGGCATCTCAAAGCGCATGAAATGGCGAGTACAATGCACTATTAAACTTCTAGGGTAGGGCAAACAGAGACCCGATTAGATCATTTTATATTATGGTTAATTTAAGAATTCAGCAAAATTCTATCACATTTGTTCAATTTACGTCGCTCCTATTTCGGATAGCGTACTGGGCTAGGAGGCATCCTAAAGCGCGTGGAGTGGCGAGTAAAATGCACTATTAAACTTGTATGATAGGGCAATCAGAGACGCGATTAGATCATTTTATATTTTGTTTAATACAAGATTTCAGGGAAATTCTATCACATTTGTTCAATTCGTGTCGCTCATATTTCAGATAGCGTATTGGGCTAAGCGGCATCTCAAAGCGCATGAAATGGCGAGTAAAATGCACTGTTAAACTTCATTGATAGGGCAGTCAGAGACCCGATTAGATCATTTTATATTTTGTTTAATATAAGATTTCAGGGAAATCCTATCACATTTGTTCTATTTAAGTCGCTCCTATTTCAGTTAGCGTATTCGGCTAACCGGCATCTCAAAGCACATGAAATGGCGAATAAAATGGACTATTAGACTTCTAGGGTAGGGCAAACAGAGACCCGATTAGATCATTTTATATTACGGTTAATATAAGAATTAAGCGTAATTCTATCACATTTCTTCAAATTACGTCGCTCCTATTTCAGATAGCGTACTGGGCTGGCCGGCATCTTAAAGCGCATGGAATGGCGAGTAAAATGCACTATTAAACTTCTATGATAGGGCAATCAGTGACCTGATTAGATCATTTTATATTATAGTTAATTTAAGAATTCAGCGAAATTCTATCACATTTGTTCAATTTACGTCGCTCCTATTTCAGATAGCGTATTGGGCTAAGCGGCATCTCAAAGCGCATAAAATGGCGAGTAAAATGCAATACTAAACTTCTAGGATAATGCAAACAGAGACCCGATTAGATCATTTTATATTTTTGTTAATATAAGAATTCAGCGAAATTCTATCACATTTGTTCAATTTACGTCGCTCATATTTCCGATAGCGTATTGGGCTAAGCGGCATCTCAAAGCGCATGAAATGGCGAGTAAAATGCACTATTAAACTTCTAGGGTAGGGCAATCAGTGACCCGATTAGATCATTTTATATTATAGTTAATTTAAGAATTCAGCGATATTCTATCACATCTGTTCAATTTACGTCGCTCCTATTTCAGATAGCGTATTGGGCAAAGCGGCATCTCAAAGCGCATGAAATGGCGAGCAAAATGCACTATTAAACTTCTAGGGTAGGGCAAACAGAGACCCGATTAGATCATTTTGTACTATGGTTAATTTAAGAATTCAGCAAAATTCTATCACGTTTGTTCAATTTACGTCGCTCCTATTGCAGATAGCGTGTTGGGTTAAGCGGCATCTCGAAGCGCATGAAATGGCGAGAATAATACACTATTAAACTTCTAGGATAAGGCAAACAGATACCCGATTAGATCATTTTATATTATGGTTAATCTAAGAATTCAGCGAAATTCTATCACATTTGTTCAATTTACGTCGCTCATATTTCAGATAGCGTATTGGGCTAAGCGGCATCGCAAAGCGCATGAAATGGCAAGTAAAATGCACTATTAAACTTCTAGGGTAGGGCAATCAGTGACCCGATGAGATCATTTGATATTATGGTTAATTTAAGGATTGAGCGAAATTCTATCACATTTGTTCAAGTTACGTCGCTCCTATTTCAGATAGCGTACTGGGCTAGGCGGCATCTTAAAGCGCGTGGAATGGCGAGTAAAATGCACTACTAATCTTCTATGATAGGGCAATCAGAGACCAGATTAGATCATTTTATATTCTGTTTAATATAAGATTTCAGGGAAATTTTATCACATTTGTTCAATTTACGTCGCTCCTATTTCAGATAGCGTATTGGGCTAAGCGGCAACTGAAAGCGCATGAAATGACGAGTGAAATGCACTATTAAACTTCTAGGGTAGGGCGAACACAGACCCGATTAGATCATTTTACATTAAGGTTAATATAAGAACTCAGGGAAATTCTATCACATTTGTTCAATTTACGTCGCTCCTATTTCAGATAGCGTATTGGGCTACGCGGCATCACAAAGCGCATGAAATGGCGAATAAAATGCACTATTAAACTTCTAGCCTAGGGCGAACAGAGACCCGATTAGATCATTTTACATTCTGGTTAATAAAATAATTCAGCGAAATTCTATCACATCTGTTCAACTTTCATTGCTCCTATTTCAGATAGCGTATTGGGTTAAGCGGCATCTCAAAGCGCATGAAATGGCGAGTAAAATGCACTATTAAACTTCTAGGGTAGGGCAATCAGAGACGCGATTAGATCATTTTATGTTTTGTTTAATACAAGATTTCAGGGAAATTCTATCACATTTGTTCAATTCGTGTCGCTGATATTTCAGAAAGCGTATTGGGCTAAGCGGCATCCCAAAGCGCATGAAATGGCGAGTAAAATGCACTATTAAACTCCTAGGGTAGGGCAAACAGAGACCCGATTAGATCATTTTATATTATGGTTAATTTAAGAATTCAGCAATATTCTACCACATTTGTTGAATTTACGTCGCTCCTATTTCAGATAGCGTACTGGGCTATGCGGCATCTTAAAGCGCGTGGAATCGCGAGTAAAATGCACTGTTAAACTTCAATGATAGGGCAGTCAGAGACCCGATTAGATCATTTTATATTTTGTTTAATATAAGATTTCAGGGAAATCCTATCACATTTGTTCTATTTACGTCGCTCCTATTTCAGTTAGCTTATTGGGCTAACCGGCATCTCAAAGCGCATGAAATGGCGAATAAAATGGACTATTAAACATCTAGGGTAGGGCAAACAGAGACCCGATTAGATCATTTTATATACGGTTAATATAAGAATTCAGCGTAATTCTATCACATTTCTTCAATTTACGTCGCTCCTATTTCAGATAGCGTATTGGGCTAAGCGGCATATCAAAGCGCATGAAATGGCGAGCAAAATGCACTATTAAACTTCTAGGGTAGTGCAAACAGAGACCCGATTAGATCATTTTGTACTATGGTTAATTTAAGAATTCAGCAAAATTCTATCACGTTTGTTCAATTTACGTCGCTCCTATTTCAGATAGCGTACTGGGCTAGGCGGCATCTTAAAGCGGGTGGAATGGCGAGTAGAATGCACTATTAAAATTCTATGGTAGGGCAAACAGAGACTCGATTAGATCATTTTACATTAATGTTAATGAAAGAATTCAGCGAAATTCTATCACATTTGTTCAACTTACGTCGCTCCTATTTCAGATAGCGTATTGGGCTAAGCGGCACCTCAAAGCGCATGAAATGGCGAGTGAAATACACTATTAAACTTCTAGGGTAGGGCGAACAGAGACCCGATTGGATCATTTTACATTCAGGTTAATATAAGAATTCACGGAAATTCTATCACATTTGTTCAACTTACGTCGCTCCTATTTCAGATAGCGTATTGGGTTAAGCGGCACCTCAAAGCGCATGAAATTGCGAGTAAAATGCACCATTAAACTTCTAGGGTAGGGCGAACAGAGACCCGATACGATCATTTTATATTATGGTTAATTTAAGAATTCAACGAAATTCTATCACATTTGATCAATTTACGTCGCTCCTATTTCAGATAGCGTATTGGTCTAAGCGGCATCTCAAAGCGCATGCAATGGCGTGTAAAATGCACGATTAAACTTCAAGGGTAGGGCAAACAGAGACCCGATTAGATCATTTTATACTTTGGTTAATATAAGAATTCAGCGAAATTCTATCACATTTGTTCAATTTACGTCGCTCCTATTTCAGACAGCTTATTGGGCTTAGCGTCATCTCAAAGCGCATGAAATGACGAGTGAAATGCACTATTAAACTTCTAGGGTAGGGCAAGCAGAGACCCGATTAGATCATTTTATATTACGGTTAATATAAGAATACAGCAAAATTCTATCACATTTGTTCAACTTACGTCGCTCCTATTTCAGATAGCGTACCGGGCTAGGCGGCACCTTAAAGCGCGTGGAATGACGAGTAAAATGCACTACTAAACTTCTATGATAGGGCAATCAGAGACCCGATTAGATCATTTTATATTTTGTTTAATATAAGATTTCACGGAAATTCTATCACATTTGTTCAATTTACGTCGCTCCTATTTCAGATAGCGTATTGGGCTATGCGGCATCTCAAAGCGCATGAAATGGCGAGTAAAATGCACTATTAAACTTCTAGGGTATGGCAAACAGAGACCTGATGAGATCATTTTATATTATGGTTAATTTAAGAATTCAGGGGAATTCTATCACATTTGTTCAATTTACGTCGCTCCTATTTCAGATAGCGTATTGGGCTAAGCGGCCTCTAAAAGCGCTTGAAATGGCGAGTAAAATGCGCTATTAAACTTCTAGGGTAAGGCAAACGGAGACCCGATTAGATCATTTTATATTACGGTTCATATAAGAATTCAGCGTAATTCTATCACATTTCTTCAAATTACGTCGCTCCTATTTCAGATAGCGTACTGGGCTGGCCGGCATCTTAAAGCGCGTGGAATGGCGAGTAAAATGCACTATTAAACTTCTATGATAGGGCAATCAGTGACCCGATTAGATCATTTTATATTATCGTTAATTTAAGAATTCAGCAAAATTCTATCACATTTGTTCAATTTACGTCGCTCCAATTTCAAATAGCGTATTGGGCTAAGCGGCATCTCAAAGCGCATGAAATGGCGAGTAAAATGCACTATTAAACTTCTAGGGTAGGGCAAACAGAGACCCGATTAGATCATTTTGTACTATGGTTAATTTAAGAATTCAGCAAAATTCTATCACGTTTGTTCAATTTACGTCGCTCCTATTGCAGATAGCGTATAGGGTTAAGCGGCACCTCAAAGCGCATGAAATTGCGAGTAAAATGCACTATTAAACTTCTAGGGTAGAGCAAACAGGGACCCGATTAGATCATTTTATATTATGGTTAATTTAAGAATTCAGCGAAATTCTATCACATTTGTTCAATTTACGTCGCTCCTATTTCAGATAGCGTATTGGGCTAAGCGGCATCTCAAAGCGCATGAAATGGCGTGTAAAATGCACGATTAAACTTCTAGGGTAGGGCAAACAGAGACCCGATTAGATCATTTTATACTTTGGTTAATATAAGAATTCAGCGAAATTCTATCACATTTGTTCAATTTACGTCGCTCCTATTTCAGACAGCTTATTGGGCTTAGCGTCATCTCAAAGCGCATGAAATGACGAGTGAAATGCACTATTAAACTTCTAGGGTAGGGCAAACAGAGACCCGATTAGATCATTTTATATTACGGTTAATATAAGAATACAGCAAAATTCTATCACATTTGTTCAACTTACGTCGCTCCTATTTCAGATAGCGTACCGGGCTAGGCGGCACCTTAAAGCGCGTGGAATGACGAGTAAAATGCACTACTAAACTTCTATGATAGGGCAATCAGAGACCCGATTAGATCATTTTATATTTTGTTTAATATAAGATTTCACGGAAATTCTATCACATTTGTTCAATTTACGTCGCTCCTATTTCAGATAGCGTATTGGGCTATGCGGCATCTCAAAGCGCATGAAATGGCGAGTAAAATGCACTATTAAACTTCTAGGGTATGGCAAACAGAGACCTGATGAGATCATTTTATATTATGGTTAATTTAAGAATTCAGGGGAATTCTATCACATTTGTTCAATTTACGTCGCTCCTATTTCAGATAGCGTATTGGGCTAAGCGGCCTCTAAAAGCGCTTGAAATGGCGAGTAAAATGCGCTATTAAACTTCTAGGGTAAGGCAAACGGAGACCCGATTAGATCATTTTATATTACGGTTCATATAAGAATTCAGCGTAATTCTATCACATTTCTTCAAATTACGTCGCTCCTATTTCAGATAGCGTACTGGGCTGGCCGGCATCTTAAAGCGCGTGGAATGGCGAGTAAAATGCACTATTAAACTTCTATGATAGGGCAATCAGTGACCCGATTAGATCATTTTATATTATCGTTAATTTAAGAATTCAGCAAAATTCTATCACATTTGTTCAATTTACGTCGCTCCAATTTCAAATAGCGTATTGGGCTAAGCGGCATCTCAAAGCGCATGAAATGGCGAGCAAAATGCACTATTAAACTTCTAGGGTAGGGCAAACAGAGACCCGATTAGATCATTTTGTACTATGGTTAATTTAAGAATTCAGCAAAATTCTATCACGTTTGTTCAATTTACGTCGCTCCTATTGCAGATAGCGTATAGGGTTAAGCGGCACCTCAAAGCGCATGAAATTGCGAGTAAAATGCACTATTAAACTTCTAGGGTAGAGCAAACAGGGACCCGATTAGATCATTTTATATTATGGTTAATTTAAGAATTCAGCGAAATTCTATCACATTTGTTCAATTTACGTCGCTCCTATTTCAGATAGCGTATTGGGCTAAGCGGCATCTCAAAGCGCATGAAATGGCGTGTAAAATGCACGATTAAACTTCTAGGGTAGGGCAAACAGAGACCCGATTAGATCATTTTATACTTTGGTTAATATAAGAATTCAGCGAAATTCTATCACATTTGTTCAATTTACGTCGCTCCTATTTCAGACAGCTTATTGGGCTTAGCGTCATCTCAAAGCGCATGAAATGACGAGTGAAATGCACTATTAAACTTCTAGGGTAGGGCAAGCAGAGACCCGATTAGATCATTTTATATTACGGTTAATATAAGAATACAGCAAAATTCTATCACATTTGTTCAACTTACGTCGCTCCTATTTCAGATAGCGTACCGGGCTAGGCGGCACCTTAAAGCGCGTGGAATGACGAGTAAAATGCACTACTAAACTTCTATGATAGGGCAATCAGAGACCCGATTAGATCATTTTATATTTTGTTTAATATAAGATTTCACGGAAATTCTATCACATTTGTTCAATTTACGTCGCTCCTATTTCAGATAGCGTATTGGGCTATGCGGCATCTCAAAGCGCATGAAATGGCGAGTGAAATGCACTATTAATCTTCTAGGGTAGGGCAAACAGAGACCTGATGAGATCATTTTATATTATGGTTAATTTAAGAATTCAGGGGAATTCTATCACATTCGTTCAATTTAGGTCGCTCCTATTTCAGATAGCGTATTCGGCTGAGCGGCATCTCAAAGCGCATGAAATGACGAGTAAAATGCACTACTAAACTTCTATGATAGGGCAATCAGAGACCCGATTAGATCATTTTATATTTTGTTTAATATAAGATTTCACGGAAATTCTATCACATTTGTTCAATTTACGTCGCTCCTATTTCAGATAGCGTATTGGGCTATGCGGCATCTCAAAGCGCATGAAATGGCGAGTAAAATGCACTATTAAACTTCTAGGGTATGGCAAACAGAGACCTGATGAGATCATTTTATATTATGGTTAATTTAAGAATTCAGGGGAATTCTATCACATTTGTTCAATTTACGTCGCTCCTATTTCAGATAGCGTATTGGGCTAAGCGGCCTCTAAAAGCGCTTGAAATGGCGAGTAAAATGCGCTATTAAACTTCTAGGGTAAGGCAAACGGAGACCCGATTAGATCATTTTATATTACGGTTCATATAAGAATTCAGCGTAATTCTATCACATTTCTTCAAATTACGTCGCTCCTATTTCA
Organism: Macropis europaea; assembly: GCA_916610135.2. Taxonomy (NCBI): domain Eukaryota; kingdom Metazoa; phylum Arthropoda; class Insecta; order Hymenoptera; family Melittidae; genus Macropis; species Macropis europaea. The sequence goes on along the minus strand of CAKAJE020000551.1, from coordinate 40,138 downwards.
GATAGCGTACTGGGCTGGCCGGCATCTTAAAGCGCGTGGAATGGCGAGTAAAATGCACTATTAAACTTCTATGATAGGGCAATCAGTGACCCGATTAGATCATTTTATATTATCGTTAATTTAAGAATTCAGCAAAATTCTATCACATTTGTTCAATTTACGTCGCTCCAATTTCAAATAGCGTATTGGGCTAAGCGGCATCTCAAAGCGCATGAAATGGCGAGCAAAATGCACTATTAAACTTCTAGGGTAGGGCAAACAGAGACCCGATTAGATCATTTTGTACTATGGTTAATTTAAGAATTCAGCAAAATTCTATCACGTTTGTTCAATTTACGTCGCTCCTATTGCAGATAGCGTATAGGGTTAAGCGGCACCTCAAAGCGCATGAAATTGCGAGTAAAATGCACTATTAAACTTCTAGGGTAGAGCAAACAGGGACCCGATTAGATCATTTTATATTATGGTTAATTTAAGAATTCAGCGAAATTCTATCACATTTGTTCAATTTACGTCGCTCCTATTTCAGATAGCGTATTGGGCTAAGCGGCATCTCAAAGCGCATGAAATGGCGTGTAAAATGCACGATTAAACTTCTAGGGTAGGGCAAACAGAGACCCGATTAGATCATTTTATACTTTGGTTAATATAAGAATTCAGCGAAATTCTATCACATTTGTTCAATTTACGTCGCTCCAATTTCAGACAGCTTATTGGGCTTAGCGGCATCTCAAATCGCATGAAATGGCGAACAAAATGCACTATTAAACTTCTAGGCTAGGGCGAACAGAGACCAGATTAGATCATTTTATGTTTTGGTTAATATAAGAATTCTGCGGAATTCTATCACATTTGTTCAAGTTACGTCGCTCCTATTTCAGGTAGCGTACTGGGCTAGGCGGCATCTTAAAGCGCGTGGAATGGCGAGTAAAATGCACTATTAAACTTCTATGATAGGGCAATCAGAGACCCGATTAGATCATTTTATATTTTGGTTAATATAAGAATTCAAAGAAATTCTATCACATTTGTAAAATTTACGTCGCTCCTATTACAGATAGCTTATTGGGCTTAGCGGCATCTCAATGCGCATGAAATGACGAGTGAAATGCACTATTAAACTTCCAGGCTAGGGCGAACAGAGACCCGATTAGATCATTTTACATTCTGGTTAATAAAATAATTCAGCGAAATTCTATCACATTTGTTCAACTTTCGTTGCTCCTATTTCAGATAGCGTATTGGGTTAAGCGGCATCTCAAAGCGCATGAAATGGCGAGTACAATGCACTATTAAACTTGTACGATAGGGCAATCAGAGACGCGATTAGATCATTTTATATTTTGTTTAATATAAGATTTCAGGGAAATTCTATCACATTTGTTCAATTTACGCCGCTCCTATTCCAGATGGCGTATTCGGCTAAGCGGCATCTCAAAGCGCATGAAATGACGAGTAAAATGCACTATTAAACTTCTAGGGTAGGGCAAGCAGAGACCCGATTAGATCATTTTATATTATGGTTAATTTAAGAATTCAGCAAAATTCTATCACATTCGTTCAATTTAGGTCGCTCCTATTTCAGATAGCGTATTGGGCTAAGCGGCATCTCAAAGCGCATGAAATGGCGAGTGAAATGCACTATAAGACTTCTATGGTAGGGCGAACAGAGACCAGACTAGATCATTTTACATTCTGGTTAATAAAATAATTCAGCGAAATTCTATCACATTTGTTCAACCTTCGTCGCTCGTATTTCAGATAGCGTATTGAGCTAAGCGGCATCTCGAAGCGCATGAAATGGCGAGTATAATGCACTATTAAACTTCTAGGATAAGGCAAACAGATACCAGATTAGATCATTTTATATTACGGTTAATATAAGAATGCCGCGTAATTCTATCACATTCGTTCAAGTTACGTCGCTCCTATTTCAGATAGCGTACTGGGCTAGGCGGCATCTTAAAGCGCGTGGAATGGCGAGTAAAATGCACTACTAGTCTTCTATGATAGGGCAATCAGAGACCCGATTAGATCATTTTATATTTTGTTTAATATAAGATTTCAGGGAAATTCTATCACATTTGTTCAATTTACGTCGCTCCTATTTCAGATAGCGTATTGGACTAAGCGGCAACTGAAAGCGCATGAAATGACGAGAGAAATGCACTATTAAACTTCTAGGGTTGGGCGAACAGAGACCCGATTAGATCATTTTACATTAAGGTTAATATAAGAATTCAGGGAAATTCTATCACATTTGTTCAATTCGTGTCGCTCAAATTTCAGATAGCGTATTGGGCTAAGCGGCATCTCAAAACGCATGAAATGGTGAGTAAAATGCACTATTAAACTCCTAGGGTAGGGCAAACAGAGACCCTATTAGATCATTTTATATTATGGTTAATTTAAGAATTCAGCGAAATTCTATCACATTTGTTCCATTTACGTCGCTCCAATTTCAGATAGCGCATTTGGCTAAGCGGCATCTCAAAGCGCATGAAATGGCGAATAAAATGCACTATTAAACTTCTAGGCTAGGGCGAACAGAGACCCGAGCAGATCATTTTACATTATGGTTAATAAAAGAATTCAGCGTAATTGTATCACATTTGTTCAACTTACGTCGCTCCTATTTCAGATAGCGTATTGGGCTAAGCGGCATCTCAAGGCGCATGAAATGGCGAGTGAAATGCACTATTAGACTTCTATGGTAGGGCGAACAGAGACCCGTTTGGATCATTTTACATTAAGGTTAATATAAGGATTCACGAAAATTCTATCACATTTGTTCAATTTACGTCGCTCCCATTCCAGATAGCGTATTGGGCTAAGCGGCATCTCAAAGCGCATGAAATGGCGAGTCAAATGCGCTATTAAACTTCTAGGATAAGGCAAACAGAGACCCGATTAGATCATTTTATATTACGGTTAATATAAGAATTCAGCGTAATTCTATCACATTTGTTCAAGTTACGACGCCCTATTTCAGATAGCGTACTGGGCTAGGCGGCATCTCAAAGCGCATGGAATGGCGAGTAAAATGCACTACTAATCTTCTATGATAGGGCAATCAGAGACCCGAGTAGATCATTTTATATTTTGATTAATATAAGATTTCAGGGAAATTCTATCACATTTGTTCAATTTACGTCGCTCCTATTTCAGATAGCGTATTCGGCTAAGCGGCATCTCAAAGCGAATGAAATGACGAGTATAATGCACTATTAAACTTCTAGGGTAGGGCAATCAGAGACCCGATTAGATCATTTTATATTTTGGTTAATATAAGAATGCAGCGTAATTCTATCACATTCGTTCAAGTTACGTCGCTCCTATTTCAGATAGCGTACTGGGCTAGGCGGCATCTTAAAGCGCGTGGAATGGCGAGTAAAATGCACTACTAAACTTCTATGATAGGGCAATCAGAGACCCGATTAGATCATTTTATATTTTGTTTAATATAAGATTTCAGGGAAATTCTATCACATTTGTTCAATTTACGTCGCTCCTATTTCAGCTAGCGTATTGGGCTAAGCGGCAACTGAAAGCGCATGAAATGACGAGTGAAATGCACTATTAAACTTCTAGGGTAGGGCGAACAGAGACCCGATTAGATCATTTTACATTAAGGTTAATATAAGAATTCAGGGAAATTCTATCACATTTGTTCAATTTACGTCGCTCCTATTTCAGGTAGCGTATTGGGCTACGCAGCATCGCAAAGCGCATGAAATGGCGAATAAAATGCACTATTAAACTTCTAGGCTAGGGCGAACAGAGACCCGATTAGATCATTTTACATTCTGGTTAATAAAATAATTCAGCGAAATTCTATCACATTTGTTCAACTTTCGTTGCTCCTATTTCAGACAGCGTATTGGGTTAAGCGGCATCTCAAAGCGCATGAAATGGCGAGTAAAATGCACTATTAAACTACTAGGGTAGGGCAAACAGAGACCCGATTAGATCATTTTATATTATGGTTAATTTAAGAATTCAGCAAAATTCTATCACATTTGTTCAATTTACGTCGCTCCTATTTCAGATAGCGTACTGGGCTAGGCGGTATCTTAAAGCGCGTGGAATGGCGAGTAAAATGCACTACTAATCTTCTATGATAGGGCAATCAGAGACCCGAGTAGATCATTTTCTATTTTGATTAATATAAGATTTCAGGGAAATTCTATCACATTTGTTCAATTTACGTCGCTCCTATTTCAGATAGCGTACTCGGATAGGCGGCATCTTAAAGCGCGTGGAATGGCGAGTAAAATGCACTATTAAACTTCTTGGGTAGGGCGAACAGAGACCCGATTAGGTCATTTTATATTATGGTTAATATAAGAATTCAGCGAAATTCTATCACATTTGTTCAATTTGCGTCGCTCCTATTTCAGATAGCGTATTGGGCTAAGCGGCATCTCAAAGCGCATGAAATGACGAATAAAATGCACTATTAAGCTTGTACGCTAGGGCGAACAGAGACCCGATTAGATCATTTAACATTATGGTAAATAAAAGAATTCAGCGAAATTCTATCACATTTGTTCAATTTACGTCGCTCCTATTTCAGATAGCGTATTGGGCTAAGCGGCAACTCAAAGCGCATGAAATGACGAGTGAAATGCACTATTAAACTTCTAGGGTGGGGCAATCAGAGACCCGATGAGATCATTTTATATTACGGTTAATATAAGAATTCAGCGAAGTTCTATCACATTTGTTCAATTTACGTCGCTCCTATTTCAGACAGCTTATTGGGCTAAGCGGCAACTCAAAGCGCATGAAATGACGAGTGCAATGCACTATTAAACTTCTAGGGTAGGGCGAACAAAGACCCGATTAGATCATTTTACATTAAGGTTAAAATAAGAATTCAGCGAAATTCTATCACATTTGTTCAATTTACGTCGCTCCTATTTCAGATAGCGTATTGGGCTAAGCTGCATCTCAAAGCGCAAGAAATGGCTCGTACAATGCACTATTCAACTTCTAGGGTAGGGCAAGCAGAGACCGGATTAGATCATTTTATATTTTGGTTAATATAAGAATTCAGCGAAATTCTATCACATTTGGTCAATTTACGTCGCTCCTATTTCAGATAGCGTATTGGGCTAAGAGGCATCTCAGAGCGCATGAAATGGCGAGTAAAATGCACTATTAAACTTCTAGGATAAGGCAAACACAGACCCGATTAGATCATTTTATATTACGGTTAATATAAGAAATCAGCGTAATTCTGTCACATTCGTTCAACTTACGTAGCTCCTATTTCAGATAGCGTACTGGGCTAGGCGGCATCTTAAAGCGCGTGGAATGGCGAGTAAAATGCACTATTAAACTTCTACGATAGGGCAATCAGAGACCCGATTAGATCATTTTATATTTTGGTTAATATAAGAATTCAGCGAAATTCTATCACATTTGTTTAATTTACGTCGCTCCTATTTCAGATAGCTATTGGGCTAAGCGGCATCTCAAAGCGCATGAAATGACGAGAGAAATGCACTATTAAACTTCTTGGATAGGGCGAACAGAGACCCGATTACATCATTTTATATTATGCTTAATATAAGAATTCAGCGATATTCTATCGCATTTGTTCAATTTGCGTCGCTCCTATTTCAGATAGCGTATTGGGCTAAGCGGCATCTCAAAGCGCATGAAATGACGAATAAAATGCACTATTAAGCTTCTACGCTAGGGCGAACAGAGACCCGATTAGATCATTTAACATTATGGTAAATAAAAGAATTCAGCGAAATTCTATAACATTTCTTCAATTTACGTCGCTCCTATTTCAGATAGCGTACTGGGCTAGGCGGCATCTCAAAGCGCATGAAATGACGAGTAAAATGCTCTATTAAACTTCTAGGGTAGGGCAAACAGAGACCCGATTAAGTCATTTCATATTATGGTTAATTTAAGAATTCAGCGAAATTCTATCACATTTGTTCAATTTACGTCGCTCCTATTTCAGATAGCTTATTGGGCTAAGCGGCAACTCAAAGCGCATGAAATGACGAGTGAAATGCACTATTAAACTTCTAGGGTGGGGCAATCAGAGACCCGATGAGATCATTTTATATTACGGTTAATATAAGGATTCAGCGAAGTTCTATCACATTTGTTCAATTTACGTCGCTCCTATTTCAGATAGCTTATTGGGCTAAGCGGCAACTCAAAGCGCATGAAATGACGAGTGCAATGCACTATTAAACTTCTAGGGTAGGGCGAACAAAGACCCGATTAGATCATTTTACATTAAGGTTAAAATAAGAATTCAGCGAAATTCTATCACATTTGTTCAATTTACGTCGCTCCTATTTCAGATAGCGTATTGGGCTAAGCTGCATCTCAAAGCGCAAGAAATGGCTCGTACAATGCACTATTCAACTTCTAGGGTAGGGCAAGCAGAGACCGGATTAGATCATTTTATATTTTGGTTAATATAAGAATTCAGCGAAATTCTATCACATTTGTTCAATTTACGTCGCTCCTATTTCAGATAGCGTATTGGGCTAAGCGGCATCTCAAAGCGCATGAAATGGCGAGTAAAATGCACTATTAAACTTCTAGGGTAGGGCAATCAGAGACCCGATTAGATCATTTTATATTACGGTTAATATAAGAATTCAGCGTAATTCTGTGACATTTGTTCAACTTACGTAGCTCCTATTTCAGATAGCGTACTGGGCTAGGCGGCAACTTAAAGCGCGTGGAATGGTGAGTAAAATGCACTATTAAACTTCTAGGGTAGGGCAATCAGAGACCCGATTAGATCATTTTATAATATGGTTAATATAAGAATTCAGCGAAGTTCTATCACATTTGTTTAATTTACGTCGCTCCTATTTCAGATAGCGTATTGGTCTAAGCGGCATCTCAAAGCGCATGAAATGGCGAGTAAAATGCACTATTAAACTTCTAGGGTAGGGCAATCAGAGACCCGATTAGATCATTTTATATTTTGGTTAATATAAGAATTCAGCGAAATTCTATCACATTTGTTCAATTTACGTCGCTCCTATTTCAGATAGCGTACTGGGCTAAGCGGCATCTCAAAGCGCATGAAATGGCGAGTAAAATGCACTATTAAACTTCTAGGGTAAGGCAAACAGAGACCCGATTAGATCATTTTATATTACGGTTAATATAAGAAATCAGCGTAATTCTGTCACATTCGTTCAACTTACGTAGCTCCTATTTCAGATAGCGTACTGGGCTAGGCGGCATCTTAAAGCGCGTGGAATGGCGAGTAAAATGCACTATTAAACTTCTATGATAGGGCAATCAGAGACCCGATTAGATCATTTTATATTTTGGTTAATATAAGAATTCAGCGAAATTCTATCACATTTGTTCAATTTGCGTCGCTCCTATTTCAGATAGCGTATTGGGCTAAGCGGCATCTCAAAGCGCATGAAATGACGAATAAAATGCACTATTAAGCTTGTACGCTAGGGCGAACAGAGACCCGATTAGATCATTTAACATTATGGTAAATAAAAGAATTCAGCAAAATTCTATCACATTTGTTCAATTTACGTCGCTCCTATTTCAGATAGCGTACTGGGCTACGCGGTATCTTAAAGCGCGTGGAATGGCGAGTAAAATGCACTATTAAACTTCTATGATAGGGCAATCAGAGACCCGATTAGATCATTTTATATTTTGGTTAATATAAGAATTCAGCGAAATTCTATCACATTTGTTCAATATACGTCTCTCCAATTTCAGATAGCTTATTGGGCTAAGCGGCATCGCAAAGCGCATGAATTGACGAGTGAAATGCACTATTAAATTTCTTGGGTAGGGCGAACAAAGACCCGATTAGATCCTTTTACATTAAGGTTAATATAAGAATTCAGCCAAATTCTATCACATTTGTTCAATTTACATCGCTCCTATTTCAGATAGCGTACTGGGCTAAGCGGCATCTCAAAGCGCAAGAAATGGCAAGTAAAATGCACTATTAAACATCTAGTATAAGGCAAACAGAGACCCGATTAGATCATTTTATATTACGGTTAATATAAGAATTCAGCGTAATTCTGTGACATTTGTTCAACTTACGTAGCTCCTATTTCAGATAGCGTGCTGGGCTAGGCGGCAACTTAAAGCGCGTGGAATGGCGAGTAAAATGCACTGTTAAACTTCTATGATAGGGCAATCAGAGACCCGATTAGATCATTTTATATTTTGGTTAATATAAGAATTCAGCGAAATTCTATCACATTTGTTCAATTTACGTCGCTCCTATTTCAGATAGCTTATTGGGCTAAGCGGCATCGCAAAGCGCATGAATTGACGAGTAAAATGCACTATTAAACTTCTAGGATAAGGCAAACAGAGACCCGATTAGATCATTTTATATTACAGTTAATATAAGAATTCAGCGTAATTCTGTGACATTTGTTCAACTTACGTAGCTCCTATTTCTGATAGCGTACTGGGCTAGGCGGCAACTTAAAGCGCGTGGAATGGTGAGTAAAATGCACTATTAAACTTCTAGGGTAGGGCAATCAGAGACCCGATTAGATCATTTTATATTATGGTTAATGTAAGAATTCAGCGAAGTTCTATCACATTTGTTTAATTTACGTCGCTCCTATTTCAGATAGCTATTGGGCTAAGCGGCATCTCAACGCGCATGAAATGACGAGAGAAATGCACTATTAAACTTCTTGGATAGGGCGAACAGAGACCCGATTACATCATTTTATATTATGGTTAATATAAGAATTCAGCGATATTCTATTGCATTTGTTCAATTTGCGTCGCTCCTATTTCAGATAGCGTATTGGGCTAAGCGGCATCTCAAAGCGCATGAAATGACGAATAAAATGCACTATTAAGCTTCTACGCTAGGGCGAACAGAGACCCGATTAGATCATTTAACATTATGGTAAATAAAAGAATTCAGCGAAATTCTATAACATTTCTTCAATTTACGTCGCTCCTATTTCAGATAGCGTACTGGGCTAGGCGGCATCTCAAAGCGCATGAAATGACGAGTAAAATGCTCTATTAAACTTCTAGGGTAGGGCAAACAGAGACCCGATTAGGTCATTTCATATTATGGTTAATTTAAGAATTCAGCGAAATTCTATCACATTTGTTCAATTTACGTCGCTCCTATTTCAGATAGCTTATTGGGCTAAGCGGCAACTCAAAGCGCATGAAATGACGAGTGAAATGCACTATTAAACTTCTAGGGTGGGGCAATCAGAGACCCGATGAGATCATTTTATATTACGGTTAATATAAGAATTCAGCGAAGTTCTATCACATTTGTTCAATTTACGTCGCTCCTATTTCAGATAGCTTATTGGGCTAAGCGGCAACTCAAAGCGCATGAAATGACGAGTGCAATGCACTATTAAACTTCTAGGGTAGGGCGAACAAAGACCCGATTAGATCATTTTACATTAAGGTTAAAATAAGAATTCAGCGAAATTCTATCACATTTGTTCAATTTACGTCGCTCCTATTTCAGATAGCGTATTGGGCTAAGCTGCATCTCAAAGCGCAAGAAATGGCTCGTACAATGCACTATTCAACTTCTAGGGTAGGGCAAGCAGAGACCGGATTAGATCATTTTATATTTTGGTTAATATAAGAATTCAGCGAAATTCGATCACATTTGTTCAATTTACGTCGCTCCTATTTCAGATAGCGTATTGGGCTAAGCGGCATCTCAAAGCGCACGAAAGCGCGAGTAAAATGCACTATTAAACTTCTAGCGTAGGGCAATCAGAGACACGATTAGATCATTTTATATTTTGGTTAATATAAGAATTCAGCGAAATTCTATCACATTTGTTCAATTTACGTCGCTCCTATTTCAGATAGCGTATTGGGCTAAGCGGCATCTCAAAGCGCATGAAATGGCGAGTAAAATGCACTATTAAACTTCTAGCGTAGGGCAATCAGAGACACGATTAGATCATTTTATATTTTGGTTAATATAAGAATTCAGCGAAATTCTATCACATTTGTTCAATTTACGTCGCTCCTATTTCAGATAGCGTATTGGGCTAAGCGGCATCTCAAAGCGCACGAAAGCGCGAGTAAAATGCACTATTAAACTTCTAGGGTGGGGCAAGCAGAGACCCGATCAGATCATTCTATATTACGGTTAATATAAGAATTCTGCGAAATTCTATCACATTTGTTCAATTTACGTCGCTCCTATTTCAGATAGCGTTTTGGGCTAAGCTGCATCTCAAAGCGCAAGAAATGGCTCGTAAAATGCACTATTAAACTTCTAAGGTAGGGCAAACAGAGACCGGATTAGATCATTTTATATTTTGGTTAATATAAGAATTCAGCGAAATTCTATCACATTTGTTCAATTTATGTCGCTCCTATTTCAGATAGCGTATTGGGCTAAGAGGCATCTCAAAGCGCATGAAATGGCGAGTAAAATGCACTATTAAACTTCTAGGATAAGGGAAACAGAGACCCGATTAGATCATTTTATATTACGGTTAATATAAGAAATCAGCGTAATTCTGTCACATTCGTTCAACTTACGTAGCTCCTATTTCAGATAGCGTACTGGGCTAGGCGGCATCTTAAAGCGCGTGGAATGGCGAGTAAAATGCACTATTAAACTTCTATGATAGGGCAATCAGAGACCCGATTAGATCATTGTATATTTTGGTTAATATAAGAATTCAGCGAAATTCTATCACATTTGTTCAATATACGTCGCTCCAATTTCAGATAGCTTATTGGGCTAAGCGGCATCGCAAAGCGCATGAATTGACGAGTGAAATGCACTATTAAACTTCTTGGGTAGGGCGAACAAAGACCCGATTAGATCATTTTACATTAAGGTTAATATAAGAATTCAGCGAAATTCTATCACATTTGTTCAATTTACATCGCTCCTATTTCAGATAGCGACTTGTGCTAAGCGGCATCTCAAAGCGCAAGAAATGGCGAGTAAAATGCACTATTAAACTTCTATGATAGGGCAATCAGAGACCCGATTAGATCATTGTATATTTTGGTTAATATAAGAATTCAGCGAAATTCTATCACATTTGTTCAATATACGTCGCTCCAATTTCAGATAGCTTATTGGGCTAAGCGGCATCGCAAAGCGCATGAATTGACGAGTGAAATGCACTATTAAACTTCTTGGGTAGGGCGAACAAAGACCCGATTAGATCATTTTACATTAAGGTTAATATAAGAATTCAGCGAAATTCTATCACATTTGTTCAATTTACGTCGCTCCTATTTCAGATAGCGTATTGGGCTAAGCGGCATCTCAAAGCGCATGAAATGGCGAGTAAAATGCACTATTAAACTTCTAGGGTAGGGCAATCAGAGACCCGATTAGATCATTTTATATTTTGGTTAATAAATGAATTCATCGAAATTCTATCACATTTGTTCAATTTACATCGCTCCTATTTCAGATAGCTATTGGGCTAAGCGGCATCTCAAAGCGCATGAAATGACGAGAGAAATGCACTATTAAACATCTTGGGTAGGGCGAACAGAGACCCGATTACATCATTTTATATTATGGTTAATTTAAGACTTCAGCAAAATTCTATCACATTTGTTCAATTTACATCGCTCCTATTTCAGATAGCGTATTGGGCTAAGCGGCACCTCAAAGCGCATGGAATGACGAGTAAAATGCACTAATAAACTTCTAGGATAAGGCAAACGGAGATCCGATTAGACCATTTTATATTACGGTTAATATAAGAATTCAGCGTAATTCTATCACATTTGTTCAATTTACGTCGTTCCTATTTCAGATAGCATACTGGGCTAGGCGGCATCTTAAAGCGCGTGGAATGGCGAGTAAAATGCACTATTAAATTTCTATAATAGGGCAATCAGAGACCCGATTAGATCATTTTATATTTTGGTTAATATAAGGATTCAGCGTAATTCTATCACATTTGTTCAATTTACGTCGCTCCTATTTCAGATAGCGTATTGGGCTAAGCGGCACCTCAAAGCGCATGAAATGGCGAGTGAAATGCACTATTAAACTTCTAGGGTAGGGCGAACAGAGACCCGATTGGATCATTTTACATTAAGGTTTATATAAGAATTCACGGAAATTCTATCACATTTGTTCAATATACGTCGCTCCTATTTCAGATAGCGTATTGGGCTAAGCGGCCCGTCAAATCGCATGAAATGATGCGTAAAATGCGCTATTAAACTTCTAGGATAAGGCAAACGGAGACCCGATTAGTTCATTTTATATTACGGTTAATATAAGAATTCAGCGTAATTCTATCACATTTGTTCATCTTACGTCGCTCCTATTTCAGATAGCCTACTGACCTAGGCGGCATCTTCAAGCGCGTGGAAGGGCGAGTAGAATGCACTACTAAACTTCTATGATAGAGCAATCAGAGACCCGATTAGATCATTTTATATTACGGTTAATTTAAGAATTCAGCAAAATTCTATCACATTTGTTCAACTTACGTCGCTCCTATTTCAGATAGCGTACTGGGCTAGGCGGCAGCTTAAAGCGCGTGGAATGGCGAGTAAAATGCACTACTAAACTTCTATGATAGGGCAATCAGAGACCCGATTAGATCATTTTATATTTTGTTTAATATAAGATTTCACGGAAATTCTATCACATTTGTTCAATTTACGTCGCTCCTATTTCAGATAGCGTATTGGGCTATGCGGCATCTCAAAGCGCATGAAATGGCGAGTAAAATGCACTATTAAACTTCTAGGGTAGGGCAAACAGAGACCTGATGAGATCATTTTATATTATGGTTAATTTAAGAATTCAGGGGAATTCTATCACATTTGTTCAATTTACGTCGCTCCTATTTCAGATAGCGTATTGGGCTAAGCGGCCTCTAAAAGCGCATGAAATGGCGAGTAAAATGCGCTATTAAACTTCTAGGATAAGGCAAACGGAGACCCGATTAGACCATTTTATATTACGGTTCATATAAGAATTCAGCGTAATTCTATCACATTTCTTCAAATTACGTCGCTCCTATTCCAGATAGCGTACTGGTCTGGCCGGCATCTTAAAGCGCGTGGAATGGCGAGTAAAATGCACTATTAACCTTCTATGATAGGGCAATCTGTGACCCGATTAGATCATTTTATATTATCGTTAATTTAAGAATTCAGCAAAATTCTATCACATTTGTTCAATTTACGTCGCTCCAATTTCAAATAGCGTATTGGGCTAAGCGGCATCTCAAAGCGCATGAAATGGCGAGCAAAATGCACTATTAAACTTCTAGGGTAGGGCAAACAGAGACCCGATTAGATCATTTTGTACTATGGTTAATTTAAGAATTCAGCAAAATTCTATCACGTTTGTTCAATTTACGTCGCTCCTATTGCAGATAGCGTATAGGGTTAAGCGGCACCTCAAAGCGCATGAAATTGCGAGTAAAATGCACTATTAAACTTCTAGGGTAGAGCAAACAGGGACCCGATTAGATCATTTTATATTATGGTTAATTTAAGAATTCAGCGAAATTCTATCACATTTGTTCAATTTACGTAGCTCCTATTTCAGATAGCTTATTGGGCTTAGCGGCATCTCAAAGCGCATGAAATGGCGTGTAAAATGCACGATTAAACTTCTAGGGTAGGGCAAACAGAGACCCGATTAGATCATTTTATATTTTGGTTAATATAAGAATTCAGCGAAATTCTATCACATTTGTTCCATTTACGTCGCTCCAATTTCAGATAGCGTATTGGGCTAAGCGGCATCTCAAAGCGCATGAAATGGCGAATAAAATGCACTATTAAACCTCTAGGCTAGGGCGAACAGAGACCCGAGCAGATCATTTTACATTATGGTTAATAAAAGAATTCAGCGTAATTCTATCACATTTGTTCAACTTACGTCGCTCCTATTTCAGATAGCGTACTGGGCTATGCGGCATCTCAAAGCGCATGAAATGGCGAGTAAAATGCACTACTAAACTTCTATGATAGGGCAATCAGAGACCCGATTCGATCATTTTATATTTTGTTTAATATAAGATTTCACGGAAATTCTATCACATTTGTTCAATTTACGTCGCTCCTATTTCAGATAGCGTATTGGGCTAAGCGGCATCTCAAAGCGTATGAAATGACGAGAGAAATGCACTATTAAACTTCTAGGGTAGGGCAAACAGAGACCTGATGAGATCATTTTATATTATGGTTAATTTAAGAATTCAGGGGAATTCTATCACATTTGTTCAATTTACGTCGCTCCTATTTCAGATAGCGTATTGGGCTAAGCCGGATCTCAAAGCGCATGAAATGGCGACTAAAATGCACTATTAAACTTCTAGGGTAGGGCAAACAGAGACCCGATTAGATCATTTTATATTATGGTTAATTTAAGAATTCAGCAAAATTCTATCACATTTGTTCAATTTACGTCGCTCCTATTTCAGATAGCGTATTGGGCTAAGCGGCATCTCAAAGCGCATGAAATGGCGAGTAAAATGCACTATTAAACTTCTAGGGTAGGGCAATCAGAGACCCGATTAGATCATTTTATATTTTGGTTAATAAATGAATTCATCGAAATTCTATCACATTTGTTCAATTTACATCGCTCCTATTTCAGATAGCTATTGGGCTAAGCGGCATCTCAAAGCGCATGAAATGACGAGAGAAATGCACTATTAAACATCTTGGGTAGGGCGAACAGAGACCCGATTACATCATTTTATATTATGGTTAATTTAAGAATTCAGCAAAATTCTATCACATTTGTTCAATTTACATCGCTCCTATTTCAGATAGCGTATTGGGCTAAGCGGCACCTCAAAGCGCATGGAATGACGAGTAAAATGCACTAATAAACTTCTAGGATAAGGCAAACGGAGATCCGATTAGACCATTTTATATTACGGTTAATATAAGAATTCAGCGTAATTCTATCACATTTGTTCAATTTACGTCGTTCCTATTTCAGATAGCATACTGGGCTAGGCGGCATCTTAAAGCGCGTGGAATGGCGAGTAAAATGCACTATTAAATTTCTATAATAGGGCAATCAGAGACCCGATTAGATCATTTTATATTTTGGTTAATATAAGGATTCAGCGTAATTCTATCACATTTGTTCAATTTACGTCGCTCCTATTTCAGATAGCGCATTGGGCTAAGCGGCATCTCAAAGCGCATGAAATGGCGAGTAAAATGCACTATTAAACTTCTAGGGTAAGGCAAACAGAGACCCGATGAGATCATTTTATATTACGGTTAATATAAGAATTCAGCGTAATTCTATCACATTTGTTCAATTTACGTCGCTCCTATTTCAGATAGTGTACTGGGCTAGGCGGCATCTTAAAGCGCGTGGAAGGGCGAGTAAAATGCACTACTAAACTTCTATGGTAGGGCAATCAGAGTCCCGTTTAGATCATTTTATGTATTGTTTAATATAAGATTTCAGGGAAATTCTATCACATTTGTTCAATTTACGTCGCTCCTATTTCAGATAGCGTATTGGGCTAAGCGGCATCTCAAAGCGCACGAAAGGGCGAGTAAAATGCACTATTAAACTTCTAGGGTGGGGCAATCAGAGACCCGATAAGAACATTTTATATTAACCGTAATATAAGAATTCAGCGAAGTTCTATCACATTTGTTCAATTTACGTCGCTCCTATTTCAGATAGCTTATTGGGCTAAGCGGCAACTCAAAGCGCATGAAATGACGAGTGAAATGCACTATTAAACTTCTAGGGTAGGGCGAACAAAGACCCGATTAGATCATTTTACATTAAGGTTAAAATAAGAATTCAGCGAAATTCTATCACATTTGTTCAATTTACGTCGCTCCTATTTCAGATAGCGTATTGGGCTAAGCGGCACCTCAAAGCGCATGAAATGGCGAGTGAAATGCACTATTAAACTTCTAGGGTAGGGCGAACAGAGACCCGATTGGATCATTTTACATTAAGGTTTATATAAGAATTCACGGAAATTCTATCACATTTGTTCAATATACGTCGCTCCTATTTCAGATAGCGTATTGGGCTAAGCGGCCCGTCAAATCGCATGAAATGATGCGTAAAATGCGCTATTAAACTTCTAGGATAAGGCAAACGGAGACCCGATTAGTTCATTTTATATTACGGTTAATATAAGAATTCAGCGTAATTCTATCACATTTGTTCATCTTACGTCGCTCCTATTTCAGATAGCCTACTGACCTAGGCGGCATCTTCAAGCGCGTGGAAGGGCGAGTAAAATGCACTACTAAACTTCTATGATAGAGCAATCAGAGACCCGATTAGATCATTTTATATTTTGTTTAATATAAGATTTCAAGGAAATTCTATCACATTTGTTCAATTTACGTCGCTCCTATTTCAAATAGCGTATTGGGATAAGCGGCAACACAAAGCACATGAAATGGCGAACAAAATGCACTATTAAACTTCTAGGCTATGGCGAACAGAGATCAGATTAGATCATTTTATATTTTGGTTAACATAAGAATTCTGCGAAATTCTATCACATTTGTTCAATTTACGTCGCTCCTATTTCAGATAGCTTATTGGGCTTAGCGGCATCTCAAAGCGCATGAAGTGACGAGTGAAATGCACTATTAAACTTCTAGGGTAGGGCAAGCAGAGACCCGATTAGATCATTTTATATTATGGTTAATTTAAGAATTCAGCGAAATTCTATCACATTTGTTCCATTTACGTCGCTCCAATTTCAGATAGCGTATTGGGCTAAGCGGCATCTCAAAGCGCATGAAATGGCGAATAAAATGCACTATTAAACCTCTAGGCTAGGGCGAACAGAGACCCGAGCAGATCATTTTACATTATGGTTAATAAAAGGATTCAGCGTAATTCTATCACATTTGTTCAACTTACGTCGCTCCTATTTCAGATAGCGTACTGGGCTATGCGGCATCTCAAAGCGCATGAAATGGCGAGTAAAATGCACTACTAAACTTCTATGATAGGGCAATCAGAGACCCGATTCGATCATTTTATATTTTGTTTAATATAAGATTTCACGGAAATTCTATCACATTTGTTCAATTTACGTCGCTCCTATTTCAGATAGCGTATTGGGCTAAGCGGCATCTCAAAGCGTATGAAATGACGAGAGAAATGCACTATTAAACTTCTAGGGTAGGGCAAACAGAGACCTGATGAGATCATTTTATATTATGGTTAATTTAAGAATTCAGGGGAATTCTATCACATTTGTTCAATTTACGTCGCTCCTATTTCAGATAGCGTATTGGGCTAAGCCGGATCTCAAAGCGCATGAAATGGCGACTAAAATGCACTATTAAACTTCTAGGGTAGGGCAAACAGAGACCCGATTAGATCATTTTATATTATGGTTAATTTAAGAATTCAGCAAAATTCTATCACATTTGTTCTACTTACGACGCTCCTCTTTCAGATAGCGTACTGGGCTATGCGGCATCTCAAAGCGCATGAAATGGCGAGTAAAATGCACTACTAAACTTCTATGATAGGGCAATCAGAGACCCGATTAGATCATTTTATATTTTGTTTAATATAAGATTTCACGGAAATTCTATCACATTTGTTCAATTTACGTCGCTCCTATTTCAGATAGCGTATTGGGCTATGCGGCATCTCAAAGCGCATGAAATGGCGAGTAAAATGCACTATTAATCTTCTAGGGTAGGGCAAACAGAGACCTGATGAGATCATTTTATATTATGGTTAATTTAAGAATTCAGGGGAATTCTATCACATTTGTTCAATTTACGTCGCTCCTATTTCAGATAGCGTATTGGGCTAAGCCGGATCTCAAAGCGCATGAAATGGCGACTAAAATGCACTATTAAACTTCTAGGGTAGGGCAAACAGAGACCCGATTAGATCATTTTATATTATGGTTAATTTAAGAATTCAGCAAAATTCTATCACATTTGTTCAACTTACGTCGCTCCTATTTCAGATAGCGTACTGGGCTAGGCGGCAGCTTAAAGCGCGTGGAATGGCGAGTAAAATGCACTACTAAACTTCTATGATAGGGCAATCAGAGACCCGATTAGATCATTTTATATTTTGTTTAATATAAGATTTCACGGAAATTCTATCACATTTGTTCAATTTACGTCGCTCCTATTTCAGATAGCGTATTGGGCTATGCGGCATCTCAAAGCGCATGAAATGGCGAGTAAAATGCACTATTAAACTTCTAGGGTAGGGCAAACAGAGACCTGATGAGATCATTTTATATTATGGTTAATTTAAGAATTCAGGGGAATTCTATCACATTTGTTCAATTTACGTCGCTCCTATTTCAGATAGCGTATTGGGCTAAGCGGCCTCTAAAAGCGCATGAAATGGCGAGTAAAATGCGCTATTAAACTTCTAGGATAAGGCAAACGGAGACCCGATTAGACCATTTTATATTACGGTTCATATAAGAATTCAGCGTAATTCTATCACATTTCTTCAAATTACGTCGCTCCTATTCCAGATAGCGTACTGGTCTGGCCGGCATCTTAAAGCGCGTGGAATGGCGAGTAAAATGCACTATTAACCTTCTATGATAGGGCAATCTGTGACCCGATTAGATCATTTTATATTATCGTTAATTTAAGAATTCAGCAAAATTCTATCACATTTGTTCAATTTACGTCGCTCCAATTTCAAATAGCGTATTGGGCTAAGCGGCATCTCAAAGCGCATGAAATGGCGAGCAAAATGCACTATTAAACTTCTAGGGTAGGGCAAACAGAGACCCGATTAGATCATTTTGTACTATGGTTAATTTAAGAATTCAGCAAAATTCTATCACGTTTGTTCAATTTACGTCGCTCCTATTGCAGATAGCGTATAGGGTTAAGCGGCACCTCAAAGCGCATGAAATTGCGAGTAAAATGCACTATTAAACTTCTAGGGTAGAGCAAACAGGGACCCGATTAGATCATTTAATATAATGGTTAATTTAAGAATTCAGCGAAATTCTATCACATTTGTTCAATTTACGTAGCTCCTATTTCAGATAGCTTATTGGGCTTAGCGGCATCTCAAAGCGCATGAAATGGCGTGTAAAATGCACGATTAAACTTCTAGGGTAGGGCAAACAGAGACCCGATTAGATCATTTTATATTTTGGTTAATATAAGAATTCAGCGAAATTCTATCACATTTGTTCCATTTACGTCGCTCCAATTTCAGATAGCGTATTGGGCTAAGCGGCATCTCAAAGCGCATGAAATGGCGAATAAAATGCACTATTAAACCTCTAGGCTAGGGCGAACAGAGACCCGAGCAGATCATTTTACATTATGGTTAATAAAAGAATTCAGCGTAATTCTATCACATTTGTTCAACTTACGTCGCTCCTATTTCAGATAGCGTACTGGGCTATGCGGCATCTCAAAGCGCATGAAATGGCGAGTAAAATGCACTACTAAACTTCTATGATAGGGCAATCAGAGACCCGATTCGATCATTTTATATTTTGTTTAATATAAGATTTCACGGAAATTCTATCACATTTGTTCAATTTACGTCGCTCCTATTTCAGATAGCGTATTGGGCTAAGCGGCATCTCAAAGCGTATGAAATGACGAGAGAAATGCACTATTAAACTTCTAGGGTAGGGCAAACAGAGACCCGATTAGATCATTTTATATTATGGTTAATTTAAGAATTCAGGGGAATTCTATCACATTTGTTCAATTTACGTCGCTCCTATTTCAGATAGCGTATTGGGCTAAGCCGGATCTCAAAGCGCATGAAATGGCGACTAAAATGCACTATTAAACTTCTAGGGTAGGGCAAACAGAGACCCGATTAGATCATTTTATATTATGGTTAATTTAAGAATTCAGCAAAATTCTATCACATTTGTTCAACTTACGTCGCTCCTATTTCAGATAGCGTACTGGGCTATGCGGCATCTCAAAGCGCATGAAATGGCGAGTAAAATGCACTACTAAACTTCTATGATAGGGCAATCAGAGACCCGATTCGATCATTTTATATTTTGTTTAATATAAGATTTCACGGAAATTCTATCACATTTGTTCAATTTACGTCGCTCCTATTTCAGATAGCGTATTGGGCTATGCGGCATCTCAAAGCGCATGAAATGGCGAGTAAAATGCACTATTAATCTTCTAGGGTAGGGCAAACAGAGACCTGATGAGATCATTTTATATTATGTTTAATTTAAGAATTCAGGGGAATTCTATCACATTTGTTCAATTTACGTCGCTCCTATTTCAGATAGCGTATTGGGCTAAGCCGGATCTCAAAGCGCATGAAATGGCGACTAAAATGCACTATTAAACTTCTAGGGTAGGGCAAACAGAGACCCGATTAGATCATTTTATATTATGGTTGATTTAAGAATTCAGCAAAATTCTATCACATTTGTTCAACTTACGTCGCTCCTATTTCAGATAGCGTACTGGGCTAGGCGGCAGCTTAAAGCGCGTGGAATGGCGAGTAAAATGCACTACTAAACTTCTATGATAGGGCAATCAGAGACCCGATTAGATCATTTTATATTTTGTTTAATATAAGATTTCAGGGAAATAGTATCACATTTGTTCAATTTACGTCGCTCCTATTCCAGATAGCGTATTCGGCTAAGCGGCATCTCAAAGCGCATGAAATGACGAGTAAAATGCACTATTAAACTTCTAGGGTAGGGCAAGCAGAGACCCGATTAGATCTTTTTATATTATGGTTAATTTAAGAATTCAGCAAAATTCTATCACATTCGTTCAATTTAGGTCGCTCCTATTTCAGATAGCGTATTGGGCTAAGCGGCATCTCAAAGCGCATGAAATGGCGAGTGAAATGCCCTATAAGACTTCTATGGTAGGGCGAACAGAGACCAGATTAGATCATTTTACATTCTGGTTAATAAAATAATTCAGCGAAATTCTATCACATATGTTCAACTTTCGTCGCTCGTATTTCAGATAGCGTATTGAGCTAAGCGGCATCTCCAAGCGCATGAAATGGCGAGTATAATGCACTATTAAACTTCTAGGATAAGGCAAACAGATACCCGATTAGATCATTTTATATTACGGTTAATATAAGAATACAGCAAAATTCTATCACATTTGTTCAACTTACGTCGCTCCTATTTCAGATAGCGTACCGGGCTAGGCGGCACCTTAAAGCGCGTGGAATGACGAGTAAAATGCACTACTAAACTTCTATGATAGGGCAATCAGAGACCCGATTAGATCATTTTATATTTTGTTTAATATAAGATTTCACGGAAATTCTATCACATTTGTTCAATTTACGTCGCTCCTATTTCAGATAGCGTATTGGGCTATGCGGCATCTCAAAGCGCATGAAATGGCGAGTAAAATGCACTATTAAACTTCTAGGGTAGGGCAAACAGAGACCTGATGAGATCATTTTATATTATGGTTAATTTAAGAATTCAGCAAGATTCTATCACATTTGTTGAATTTACGTCGCTCCTATTTCAGATAGCGTACTGGGCTAGGCGGCATCTTAAAGCGCGTGGAATGGCGAGTAAAATGCACTGTAAAACTTCTATGATAGGGCAGTCAGAGACCCGATTAGATCATTTTATATTTTGTTTAATATAAGATTTCAGGGAAATCCTATCACATTTGTTCTATCCACGTCGCTCCTATTTCAGTTAGGGTATTGGGCTAACCGGTATCTCAAAGCGCATGAAATGGCGAATAAAATGGACTATTAAACTTCTAGGGTAGGGCAAACGGAGACCCGATTAGATCATTTTATATTACGGTTAATATAAGAATTCAGCGTAATTCTATCACATTTCTTCAAATTACGTCGCTCCTATTTCAGATAGCGTACTGGGCTAGCCGGCATCTTAAAGCGCGTGGAATGGCGAGTAAAATGCACTATTAAACTTGTACGATAGGGCAATCAGAGACGCGATTAGATCATTTTATATTTTGTTCAATATAAGATTTCAGGGAAATTCTATCACATTTGTTCAATTTACGTCGCTCCTATTTCAGATAGCGTATTGGGCTAAGCGGCAACTGAAAGCGCATGAAATGACGAGAGAAATGCACTATTAAACTTCTAGGGTTGGGCGAACAGAGACCCGATTAGATCATTTTACATTAAGGTTAATATAAGAATTCAGGGAAATTCTATCACATTTGTTCAATTCGTGTCGCTCAAATTTCAGATAGCGTATTGGGCTAAGCGGCATCTCAAAACGCATGAAATGGTGAGTAAAATGCACTATTAAACTCCTAGGGTAGGGCAAACAGAGACCCTATTAGATCATTTTATATTATGGTTAATTTAAGAATTCAGCGAAATTCTATCACATTTGTTCCATTTACGTCGCTCCAATTTCAGATAGCGCATTTGGCTAAGCGGCATCTCAAAGCGCATGAAATGGCGAATAAAATGCACTATTAAACTTCTAGGCTAGGGCGAACAGAGACCCGAGCAGATCATTTTACATTATGGTTAATAAAAGAATTCAGCGTAATTGTATCACATTTGTTCAACTTACGTCGCTCCTATTTCAGATAGCGTATTGGGCTAAGCGGCATCTCAAGGCGCATGAAATGGCGAGTGAAATGCACTATTAGACTTCTATGGTAGGGCGAACAGAGACCCGTTTGGATCATTTTACATTAAGGTTAATATAAGGATTCACGAAAATTCTATCACATTTGTTCAATTTACGTCGCTCCCATTCCAGATAGCGTATTGGGCTAAGCGGCATCTCAAAGCGCATGAAATGGCGAGTCAAATGCGCTATTAAACTTCTAGGATAAGGCAAACAGAGACCCGATTAGATCATTTTATATTACGGTTAATATAAGAATTCAGCGTAATTCTATCACATTTGTTCAAGTTACGACGCTCCTATTTCAGATAGCGTACTGGGCTAGGCGGCATCTCAAAGCGCATGGAATGGCGAGTAAAATGCACTACTAATCTTCTATGATAGGGCAATCAGAGACCCGAGTAGATCATTTTATATTTTGATTAATATAAGATTTCAGGGAAATTCTATCACATTTGTTCAATTTACGTCGCTCCTATTTCAGATAGCGTATTCGGCTAAGCGGCATCTCAAAGCGAATGAAATGACGAGTATAATGCACTATTAAACTTCTAGGGTAGGGCAATCAGAGACCCGATTAGATCATTTTATATTTTGGTTAATATAAGAATGCAGCGTAATTCTATCACATTCGTTCAAGTTACGTCGCTCCTATTTCAGATAGCGTACTGGGCTAGGCGGCATCTTAAAGCGCGTGGAATGGCGAGTAAAATGCACTACTAAACTTCTATGATAGGGCAATCAGAGACCCGATTAGATCATTTTATATTTTGTTTAATATAAGATTTCAGGGAAATTCTATCACATTTGTTCAATTTACGTCGCTCCTATTTCAGCTAGCGTATTGGGCTAAGCGGCAACTGAAAGCGCATGAAATGACGAGTGAAATGCACTATTAAACTTCTAGGGTAGGGCGAACAGAGACCCGATTAGATCATTTTACATTAAGGTTAATATAAGAATTCAGGGAAATTCTATCACATTTGTTCAATTTACGTCGCTCCTATTTCAGGTAGCGTATTGGGCTACGCGGCATCTCAAAGCGCATGAAATGGCGAATAAAATGCACTATTAAACTTCTAGGCTAGGGCGAACAGAGACCCGATTAGATCATTTTACATTCTGGTTAATAAAATAATTCAGCGAAATTCTATCACATTTGTTCAACTTTCGTTGCTCCTATTTCAGATAGCGTATTGGGTTAAGCGGCATCTCAAAGCGCATGAAATGGCGAGTAAAATGCACTATTAAACTACTAGGGTAGGGCAAACAGAGACCCGATTAGATCATTTTATATTATGGTTAATTTAAGAATTCAGCAAAATTCTATCACATTTGTTCAATTTACGTCGCTCCTATTTCAGATAGCGTACTGGGCTAGGCGGTATCTTAAAGCGCGTGGAATGGCGAGTAAAATGCACTACTAATCTTCTATGATAGGGCAATCAGAGACCCGAGTAGATCATTTTCTATTTTGATTAATATAAGATTTCAGGGAAATTCTATCACATTTGTTCAATTTACGTCGCTCCTATTTCAGATAGCGTACTCGGATAGGCGGCATCTTAAAGCGCGTGGAATGGCGAGTAAAATGCACTATTAAACTTCTTGGGTAGGGCGAACAGAGACCCGATTACATCATTTTATATTATGGTTAATATAAGAATTCAGCGAAATTCTATCACATTTGTTCAATTTGCGTCGCTCCTATTTCAGATAGCGTATTGGGCTAAGCGGCATCTCAAAGCGCATGAAATGACGAATAAAATGCACTATTAAGCTTGTACGCTAGGGCGAACAGAGACCCGATTAGATCATTTAACATTATGGTAAATAAAAGAATTCAGCGAAATTCTATCACATTTGTTCAATTTACGTCGCTCCTATTTCAGATAGCGTATTGGGCTAAGCGGCAACTCAAAGCGCATGAAATGACGAGTGAAATGCACTATTAAACTTCTAGGGTGGGGCAATCAGAGACCCGATGAGATCATTTTATATTACGGTTAATATAAGAATTCAGCGAAGTTCTATCACATTTGTTCAATTTACGTCGCTCCTATTTCAGATAGCTTATTGGGCTAAGCGGCAACTCAAAGCGCATGAAATGACGAGTGCAATGCACTATTAAACTTCTAGGGTAGGGCGAACAAAGACCCGATTAGATCATTTTACATTAAGGTTAAAATAAGAATTCAGCGAAATTCTATCACATTTGTTCAATTTACGTCGCTCCTATTTCAGATAGCGTATTGGGCTAAGCTGCATCTCAAAGCGCAAGAAATGGCTCGTACAATGCACTATTCAACTTCTAGGGTAGGGCAAGCAGAGACCGGATTAGATCATTTTATATTTTGGTTAATATAAGAATTCAGCGAAATTCTATCACATTTGGTCAATTTACGTCGCTCCTATTTCAGATAGCGTATTGGGCTAAGCGGCATCTCAAAGCGCATGAAATGGCGAGTAAAATGCACTATTAAACTTCTAGGGTAGGGCAATCAGAGACCCGATTAGATCATTTTATATTACGGTTAATATAAGAATTCAGCGTAATTCTGTGTCATTTGTTCAACTTACGTAGCTCCTATTTCAGGTAGCGTACTGGGCTAGGCGGCAACTTAAAGCGCGTGGAATGGTGAGTAAAATGCACTATTAAACTTCTAGGGTAGGGCAATCAGAGACCCGATTAGATCATTTTATAATATGGTTAATATAAGAATTCAGCGAAGTTCTATCACATTTGTTTAATTTACGTCGCTCCTATTTCAGATAGCGTATTGGTCTAAGCGGCATCTCAAAGCGCATGAAATGACGAGTGAAATGCACTATTAAACTTCAAGGATAGGCCGAACAGAGACCCGATTAGATCATTTTACATTAAGGTTAATATAAGAATTCAGGGAAATTCTATCACATTTGTTCAATTCGTGTCGCTCATATTTCAGATAGCGTATTGGGCTAAGCGGCATCTCAAAGCGCATGAAATGGCGAGTAAAATGCACTATTAAACTCCTAGGGTAGGGCAAACAGAGACCCGATTAGATCATTTTATATTATGGTTAAATTAAGAATTCAGCAAGATTCTATCACATTTGTTGAATTTACGTCGCTCCTATTTCAGATAGCGTACTGGGCTAGGCGGTATCTTAAAGCGCGTGGAATGGCGAGTAAAATGCACTACTAATTTTCTATGATAGGGCAATCAGAGACCCGAGTAGATCATTTTATATTTTGATTAATATAAGATTTCAGGGAAATTCTATCACATTTGTTCAATTTACGTCGCTCCTATTTCAGATAGCGTATTCGGCTAAGCGGCATCTCAAAGCGAATGAAATGACGAGTATAATGCACTATTAAACTTCTAGGGTAGGGCAATCAGAGACCCGATTAGATCATTTTATATTTTGGTTAATATAAGAATGCAGCGTAATTCTATCACATTCGTTCAAGTTACGTCGCTCCTATTTCAGATAGCGTACTGGGCTAGGCTGCATCTTAAAGCGCGTGGAATGGCGAGTAAAATGCACTACTAAACTTCTATGATAGGGCAATCAGAGACCCGATTAGATCATTTTATATTTTGTTTAATATAAGATTTCAGGGAAATTCTATCACATTTGTTCAATTTACGTCGCTCCTATTTCAGCTAGCGTATTGGGCTAAGCGGCAACTGAAAGCGCATGAAATGACGAGTGAAATGCACTATTAAACTTCTAGGGTAGGGCGAACAGAGACCCGATTAGATCATTTTACATTAAGGTTAATATAAGAATTCAGGGAAATTCTATCACATTTGTTCAATTTACGTCGCTCCTATTTCAGGTAGCGTATTGGGCTACGCGGCATCTCAAAGCGCATGAAATGGCGAATAAAATGCACTATTAAACTTCTAGGCTAGGGCGAACAGAGACCCGATTAGATCATTTTACATTCTGGTTAATATAAGAATTCAGCGAAATTCTATCACATTTGTTCAATTTGCGTCGCTCCTATTTCAGATAGCGTATTGGGCTAAGCGGCATCTCAAAGCGCATGAAATGACGAATAAAATGCACTATTAAGCTTGTACGCTAGGGCGAACAGAGACCCGATTAGATCATTTAACATTATGGTAAATAAAAGAATTCAGCGAAATTCTATCACATTTGTTCAATTTACGTCGCTCCTATTTCAGATAGCGTATTGGGCTAAGCGGCATCTCAAAGCGCACGAAAGCGCGAGTAAAATGCACTATTAAACTTCTAGGGTGGGGCAAGTAGAGACCTGATCAGATCATTTTATATTACGGTTAATATAAGAATTCAGCGAAGTTCTATCACATTTGTTCAATTTACGTCGCTCCTATTTCAGATAGCTTATTGGGCTAAGCGGCAACTCAGAGCGCATGAAAGACGAGTGAAATGCACTGTTAAGCTTCTAGGGTAGGGCGAACAAAGACCCGATTAGATCATTTTACATTAAGGTTAAAATAAGAATTCAGCGAAATTCTATCACATTTGTTCAATTTACGTCGCTCCTATTTCAGATAGCGTATTGGGCTAAGCTGCATCTCAAAGCGCAAGAAATGGCTCGTAAAATGCACTATTAAACTTCTAGGGTAGGGCAAACAGCGACCGGATTAGATCATTTTATATTTTGGTTAATATAAGAATTCAGCGAAATTCTATCACATTTGTTCAATTTACGTCGCTCCTATTTCAGATAGCGTATTGGGCTAAGAGGCATCTCAGAGCGCATGAAATGGCGAGTAAAATGCACTATTAAACTTCTAGGGTGGGGCAAGTAGAGACCTGATCAGATCATTTTATATTACGGTTAATATAAGAATTCAGCGAAGTTCTATCACATTTGTTCAATTTACGTCGCTCCTATTTCAGATAGCTTATCGGGCTAAGCGGCAACTCAGAGCGCATGAAAGACGAGTGAAATGCACTGTTAAGCTTCTAGGGTAGGGCGAACAAAGACCCGATTAGATCATTTTACATTAAGGTTAAAATAAGAATTCAGCGAAATTCTATCACATTTGTTCAATTTACGTCGCTCCTATTTCAGATAGCGTATTGGGCTAAGCTGCATCTCAAAGCGCAAGAAATGGCTCGTAAAATGCACTATTAAACTTCTAGGGTAGGGCAATCAGAGACCCGATTAGATCATTTTATATTACGGTTAATATAAGAATTCAGCGTAATTCTGTGACATTTGTTCAACTTACGTAGCTCCTATTTCAGATAGCGTACTGGGCTAGGCGGCAACTTAAAGCGCGTGGAATGGTGAGTAAAATGCACTATTAAACTTCTAGGGTAGGGCAATCAGAGACCCGATTAGATCATTTTATAATATGGTTAATATAAGAATTCAGCGAAGTTCTATCACATTTGTTTAATTTACGTCGCTCCTATTTCAGATAGCGTATTGGTCTAAGCGGCATCTCAAAGCGCATGAAATGGCGAGTAAAATGCACTATTAAACTTCTAGGGTAGGGCAATCAGAGACCCGATTAGATCATTTTATATTTTGGTTAATATAAGAATTCAGCGAAATTCTATCACATTTGTTCAATTTACGTCGCTCCTATTTCAGATAGCGTAGTGGGCTAAGCGGCATCTCAAAGCGCACGAAAGCGCGAGTAAAATGCACTATTAAACTTCTAGGGTGGGGCAAGCAGAGACCCGATCAGATCATTTTATATTACGGTTAATATAAGAATTCAGCGAAATTCTATCACATTTGTTCAATTTACGTCGCTCCTATTTCAGATAGCGTTTTGGGCTAAGCTGCATCTCAAAGCGCAAGAAATGGCTCGTAAAATGCACTATTAAACTTCTAAGGTAGGACAAACAGAGACCGGATTAGATCATTTTATATTTTGGTTAATATAAGAATTCAGCGAAATTCTATCACATTTGTTCAATTTACGTCGCTCCTATTTCAGATAGCGTATTGGGCTAAGAGGCATCTCAAAGCGCATGAAATGGCGTGTAAAATGCACTATTAAACTTCTAGGATAAGGCAAACAGAGACCCGATTAGATCATTTTATATTACGGTTAATATAAGAAATCAGCGTAATTCTGTCACATTCGTTCAACTTACGTAGCTCCTATTTCAGATAGCGTACTGGGCTAGGCGGCATCTTAAAGCGCGTGGAATGGCGAGTAAAATGCACTATTAAACTTCTATGATAGGGCAATCAGTGACCCGATTAGATCATTGTATATTTTGGTTAATATAAGAATTCAGCGAAATTCTATCACATTTGTTCAATATACGTCGCTCCAATTTCAGATAACTTATTGGGCTAAGCGGCATCGCAAAGCGCATGAATTGACGAGTGAAATGCACTATTAAACTTCTTGGATAGGGCGAACAAAGACCCGATTAGATCATTTTACATTAAGGTTAATATAAGAATTCAGCGAAATTCTATCACATTTGTTCAATTTACGTCGCTCCTATTTCGGATAGCGTACTGGGCTAGGCGGCATCCTAAAGCGCGTGGAGTGGCGAGTAAAATGCACTATTAAAGTTGTATGATAGGGCAATCAGAGACGCGATTAGATCATTTTATATTTTGTTTAATACAAGATTTCAGGGAAATTCTATCACATTTGTTCAATTCGTGTCGCTGATATTTCAGATAGCGTATTGGGCTAAGCGGCATCTCAAAGCGCATGAAATGGCGAGTAAAATGCACTATTAAACTCCTAGGGTAGGGCAAACAGAGACCCGATTAGATCATTTGATATTATGGTTAATTTAAGAATTCAGCAAGATTCTATCACATTTGTTGAATTTACGATGCTCCTATTTCAGATAGCGTACTGGGCTAGGCGGTATCTTAAAGCGCGTGGAATCGCGAGTAAAATGCACTGTTAAACTTCAATGATACGGCAGTCAGAGACCCGATTAGGTCATTTTATATTTTGTTTAATATAAGATTTCAGGGAAATCCTATCACATTTGTTCTATTTACGTCGCTCCTATTTCAGTTAGCGGATTGGGCTAACCGGCATCTCAAAGCGCATGAAATGGCGAATAAAATGGACTATTAAACTTCTAGGGTAGGGCAAACAGAGACCCGATTAGATCATTTTATATTACGGTTAATATAAGAATTCAGCGTAATTCTATCACATTTCTTCAAATTACGTCGCTCCTATTTCAGATAGCGTACTGGGCTGGCCGGCATCTTAAAGCGCGTGGAATGGCGAGTAAAATGCACTATTAAACTTGTATGATAGGGCAATCAGTGACCCGATTAGATCATTTTATATTATAGTTAATTTAAGAATTCAGCGAAATTCTATCACATTTGTTCAATTTACGTCGCACCTGTTTCAGATAGCGTATTGGGGTAAGCGGCATCTCAAAGCGCATGAAATGGCGAGTAAAATGCAATACTAAACTTCTAGGATAAGGCAAACAGAGACCCGATTAGATCATTTTATATTATGGTTAATATAAGAATTCAGCGAAATTCTATCACATTTGTTCAATTTGCGTCGCTCATGTATCAGATAGCATATTGGGCTAAGCGGCATCTCAAAGCGCATGAAATGGCGAGTAAAATGCACTATTAAACTTCTAGGGTAAGGCAAACAGAGACCCGATTAGATCATTTTATATTACGGTTAATATAAGAAATCAGCGTAATTCTGTCACATTTGTTCAATTTACATCGCTCCTATTTCAGATAGCGTACTGGGCTAAGCGGCATCTCAAAGCGCATGAAATGGCGCGTAAAATGCGCTATTAAACTTCTAGGGTAGGGCAATCAGAGACCCGATCAGATCATTTTATATTTTGGTTAATAAATGAAATCATCGAAATTCTATCACATTTGTTCAATTTACATCGCTCCTATTTCAGATAGCGTACTGGGCTAAGCGGCATCTCAAAGCGCATGAAATGGCGAGTAAAATGCACTATTAAACTTCTAGGATAAGGCAAACAGAGACCCGATTAGATCATTTTATATTACGGTTAATATAAGAATGCAGCGTGATTCTGTGACATTTGTTCAACTTACGTAGCTCCTATTTCAGATAGCGTGCTGGGCTAGGCGACAACTTAAAGCGCGTGGAATGGCGAGTAACATGCACTGTTAAACTTCTATGATAGGGCAATCAGAGACCCGATTAGATCATTTTATATTATGGTTAATTTAGGAATTCAGCAAAATTCTATCACATTTGTTCAATTTACGTCGTTCCTATTTCAGATAGCATACTGGCCTGGGCGGCATCTTAAGGCGCGTGGAATGGCGAGTAAAATGCACTATTAATCTTCTATGATAGGGCAATCAGAGACACGATTAGATCATTTTATATTTTGGTTAATATAATAATTCAGCGTAATTCTATCACATTTGTTCAATTTACGTCGCTCCTATATCAGATAGCATATTGGGCTAAGCGGCATCTCAAAGCGCATGAAATGGCGAGTAAAATGCACTATTAAACTTCTAGGGTAAGGCAAACAGAGACCCGATTAGATCATTTTATATTACGGTTAATATAAGAAATCAGCGTAATTCTGTCACATTCGTTCAACTTACGTAGCTCCTATTTCAGATAGCGTACTGGGCTAGGCGGCATCTTAAAGCGCGTGGAATGGCGAGTAAAATGCACTATTAAACTTCTATGATAGGGCAATCAGAGACCCGATTAGATCATTTTATATTTTGGTTAATATAAGAATTCAGCGAAATTCTATCACATTTGTTCAATTTGCGTCGCTCCTATTTCAGATAGCGTATTGGGCTAAGCGGCATCTCAAAGCGCATGAAATGACGAATAAAATGCACTATTAAGCTTGTACGCTAGGGCGAACAGAGACCCGATTAGATCATTTAACATTATGGTAAATAAAAGAATTCAGCAAAATTCTATCACATTTGTTCAATTTACGTCGCTCCTATTTCAGATAGCGTACTGGGCTACGCGGTATCTTAAAGCGCGTGGACTGGCGAGTAAAATGCACTATTAAACTTCTAGGATAAGGCAAAGGGAGACCCGATTAGACCATTTTATATTACGGTTAATATAAGAATTCAGCGTTTTTCTATCACATTTGTTCAACTTACGTCGCTCCTATTTCAGAAAGCGTACTCGGATAGGCGGCATCTTAAAGCGCGTGGAATGGCGAGTAAAATGCACTATTAAACTTCTCGGGTAATGCAAACAGAGACCCGATTAGATCATTTTATATTATGGTTAATATAAGATTTCAGGGAAATTCTATCACATTTGTTCAATTTACGTCGCTCCTATTTCAGATAGCTATTGGGATAAGCGGCATCTCAAAGCGCATGAAATGACGAGAGAAATGCACTATTAAACTTCTTGGGTAGGGCGAACAGAGACCCGATTACATCATTTTATATTATGGTTAATATAAGAATTCAGCGAAATTCTATCACATTTGTTCAATTTGCGTCGCTCCTATTTCAGATAGCGTATTGGGCTAAGCGGCATCTCAAAGCGCATGAAATGACGAATAAAATGCACTATTAAGCTTGTACGCTAGGGCGAACAGAGACCCGATTAGATCATTTAACATTATGGTAAATAAAAGAATTCAGCAAAATTCTATCACATTTGTTCAATTTACGTCGCTCCTATTTCAGATAGCGTACTGGGCTACGCGGTATCTTAAAGCGCGTGGAATGGCGAGTAAAATGCACTATTAAACTTGTAGGATAAGGCAAAGGGAGACCCGATTAGACCATTTTATATTACGGTTAATATAAGAATTCAGCGTTATTCTATCACATTTGTTCAACTTACGTCGCTCCTATTTCAGAAAGCGTACTCGGATAGGCGGCATATTAAAGCGCGTGGAATGGCGAGTAAAATGCACTATTAAACTTCTCGGGTAATGCAAACAGAGACCCGATTAGATCATTTTATATTACGGTTAATATAAGATTTCAGGGAAATTCTATCACATTTGTTCAATTTACGTCGCTCCTATTTCAGATAGCTATTGGGATAAGCGGCATCTCAAAGCGCATGAAATGACGAGAGAAATGCACTATTAAACTTCTTGGGTAGGGCGAACAGAGACCCGATTACATCATTTTATATTATGGTTAATATAAGAATTCAGCGAAATTCTATCACATTTGTTCAATTTGCGTCGCTCCTATTTCAGATAGCGTATTGGGCTAAGCGGCATCTCAAAGCGCATGAAATGACGAATAAAATGCACTATTAAGCTTGTACGCTAGGGCGAACAGAGACCCGATTAGATCATTTAACATTATGGTAAATAAAAGAATTCAGCAAAATTCTATCACATTTGTTCAATTTACGTCGCTCCTATTTCAGATAGCGTACTGGGCTACGCGGTATCTTAAAGCGCGTGGAATGGCGAGTAAAATGCACTATTAAACTTCTAGGATAAGGCAAAGGGAGACCCGATTAGACCATTTTATATTACGGTTAATATAAGAATTCAGCGTTATTCTATCACATTTGTTCAACTTACGTCGCTCCTATTTCAGAAAGCGTACTCGGATAGGCGGCATCTTAAAGCGCGTGGAATGGCGAGTAAAATGCACTATTAAACTTCTCGGGTAATTCAAACAGAGTCCCGATTAGATCATTTTATATTACGGTTAATATAAGATTTCAGGGAAATTCTATCACATTTGTTCAATTTACGTCGCTCCTATTTCAGATAGCTATTGGGATAAGCGGCATCTCAAAGCGCATGAAATGACGAGAGAAATGCACTATTAAACTTCTTGGGTAGGGCGAACAGAGACCCGATTACATCATTTTATATTATGGTTAATATAAGAATTCAGCGAAATTCTATCACATTTGTTCAATTTGCGTCGCTCCTATTTCAGATAGCGTATTGGGCTAAGCGGCATCTCAAAGCGCATGAAATTACGAATAAAATGCACTATTAAGCTTGTACGCTAGGGCGAACAGAGACCCGATTAGATCATTTAACATTATGGTAAATAAAAGAATTCAGCGAAATTCTATCACATTTGTTCAATTTACGTCGCTCCTATTTCAGATAGCGTATTGGGCTAAGCGGCATCTCAAAGCGCACGAAAGCGCGAGTAAAATGCACTATTAAACTTCTAGGGTGGGGCAAGCAGAGACCTGATCAGATCATTTTATATTACGGTTAATATAAGAATTCAGCGAAGTTCTATCACATTTGTTCAATTTACGTCGCTCCTATTTCAGATAGCTTATTGGGCTAAGCGGCAACTCAGAGCGCATGAAAGACGAGTGAAATGCACTGTTAAGCTTCTAGGGTAGGGCGAACAAAGACCCGATTAGATCATTTTACATTAAGGTTAAAATAAGAAATCAGCGTAATTCTGTCACATTCGTTCAACTTACGTAGCTCCTATTTCAGATAGCGTACTGGGCTAGGCGGCATCTTAAAGCGCGTGGAATGGCGAGTAAAATGCACTATTAAACTTCTACGATAGGGCAATCAGAGACCCGATTAGATCATTTTATATTTTGGTTAATATAAGAATTCAGCGAAATTCTATCACATTTGTTCAATATACGTCGCTCCAATTTCAGATAGCTTATTGGGCTAAGCGGCATCGCAAAGCGCATGAATTGACGAGTGAAATGCACTATTAAATTTCTTGGGTAGGGCGAACAAAGACCCGATTAGATCCTTTTACATTAAGGTTAATATAAGAATTCAGCCAAATTCTATCACATTTGTTCAATTTACATCGCTCCTATTTCAGATAGCGACTTGTGCTAAGCGGCATCTCAAAGCGCAAGAAATGGCGAGTAAAATGCACTATTAAACTTCTAGGGTAGGGCAATCAGAGACCCGATTAGATCATTTTATATTATGGTTAATATAAGAATTCAGCGAAGTTCTATCACATTTGTTTAATTTACGTCGCTCCTATTTCAGATAGCTATTGGGCTAAGCGGCATCTCAAAGCGCATGAAATGACGAGAGAAATGCACTATTAAACTTCTTGGATAGGGCGAACAGAGACCCGATTACATCATTTTATATTATGGTTAATATAAGAATTCAGCGATATTCTATCGCATTTGTTCAATTTGCGTCGCTCCTATTTCAGATAGCGTATTGGGCTAAGCGGCATCTCAAAGCGCATGAAATGACGAATAAAATGCACTATTAAGCTTCTACGCTAGGGCGAACAGAGACCCGATTAGATCATTTAACATTATGGTAAATAAAAGAATTCAGCGAAATTCTATAACATTTCTTCAATTTACGTCGCTCCTATTTCAGATAGCGTACTGGGCTAGGCGGCATCTCAAAGCGCATGAAATGACGAGTAAAATGCACTATTAAACTTCTATGATAGGGCAATCAGAGACCCGATTAGATCATTTTATATTTTGGTTAATATAAGAATTCAGCGAAATTCTATCACATTTGTTCAATTTGCGTCGCTCCTATTTCAGATAGCGTATTGGGCTAAGCGGCATCTCAAAGCGCATGAAATGACGAATAAAATGCACTATTAAGCTTGTACGCTAGGGCGAACAGAGACCCGATTAGATCATTTAACATTGTGGTAAATAAAAGAATTCAGCAAAATTCTATCACATTTGTTCAATTTACGTCGCTCCTATTTCAGATAGCGTACTGGGCTACGCGGTATCTTAAAGCGCGTGGAATGGCGAGTAAAATGCACTATTAAACTTCTAGGATAAGGCAAAGGGAGACCCGATTAGACCATTTTATATTACGGTTAATATAAGAATTCAGCGTTTTTCTATCACATTTGTTCAACTTACGTCGCTCCTATTTCAGAAAGCGTACTCGGATAGGCGGCATCTTAAAGCGCGTGGAATGGCGAGTAAAATGCACTATTAAACTTCTCGGGTAATGCAAACAGAGACCCGATTAGATCATTTTATATTACGGTTAATATAAGATTTCAGGGAAATTCTATCACATTTGTTCAATTTACGTCGCTCCTATTTCAGATAGCTATTGGGATAAGCGGCATCTCAAAGCGCATGAAATGACGAGAGAAATGCACTATTAAACTTCTTGGGTAGGGCGAACAGAGACCCGATTACATCATTTTATATTATGGTTAATATAAGAATTCAGCGAAATTCTATCACATTTGTTCAATTTGCGTCGCTCCTATTTCAGATAGCGTATTGGGCTAAGCGGCATCTCAAAGCGCATGAAATGACGAATAAAATGCACTATTAAGCTTGTACGCTAGGGCGAACAGAGACCCGATTAGATCATTTAACATTATGGTAAATAAAAGAATTCAGCAAAATTCTATCACATTTGTTCAATTTACGTCGCTCCTATTTCAGATAGCGTACTGGGCTACGCGGTATCTTAAAGCGCGTGGAATGGCGAGTAAAATGCACTATTAAACTTGTAGGATAAGGCAAAGGGAGACCCGATTAGACCATTTTATATTACGGTTAATATAAGAATTCAGCGTTATTCTATCACATTTGTTCAACTTACGTCGCTCCTATTTCAGAAAGCGTACTCGGATAGGCGGCATATTAAAGCGCGTGGAATGGCGAGTAAAATGCACTATTAAACTTCTCGGGTAATGCAAACAGAGACCCGATTAGATCATTTTATATTACGGTTAATATAAGATTTCAGGGAAATTCTATCACATTTGTTCAATTTACGTCGCTCCTATTTCAGATAGCTATTGGGATAAGCGGCATCTCAAAGCGCATGAAATGACGAGAGAAATGCACTATTAAACTTCTAGGGTAGGGCAATCAGAGACCCGATTAGATCATTTTATATTTTGGTTAATAAATGAATTCATCGAAATTCTATCACATTTGTTCAATTTGCGTCGCTCCTATTTCAGATAGCGTATTGGGCTAAGCGGCATCTCAAAGCGCAAGAAATGGCGAGTAAAATGCACTATTAAACATCTAGTATAAGGCAAACAGAGACCCGATTAGATCATTTTATATTACGGTTAATATAAGAATTCAGCGTAATTCTGTGACATTTGTTCAACTTACGTAGCTCCTATTTCAGATAGCGTGCTGGGCTAGGCGGCAACTTAAAGCGCGTGGAATGGCGAGTAAAATGCACTGTTAAACTTCTATGATAGGGCAATCAGAGACCCGATTAGATCATTTTATATTTTGGTTAATATAAGAATTCAGCGTAATTCTATCACATTTGTTCAATTTACGTCGCTCCTATTTCAGATAGCTTATTGGGCTAAGCGGCATCGCAAAGCGCATGAATTGACGAGTAAAATGCACTATTAAACTTCTAGGATAAGGCAAACAGAGACCCGATTAGATCATTTTATATTACGGTTAATATAAGAATTCAGCGTAATTCTGTGACATTTGTTAAACTTACGTAGCTCCTATTTCAGATAGCGTACTGGGCTAGGCGGCAACTTAAAGCGCGTGGAATGGTGAGTAAAATGCACTATTAAACTTCTAGGGTAGGGCAATCAGAGACCCGATTAGATCATTTTATATTATGGTTAATATAAGAATTCAGCGAAGTTCTATCACATTTGTTTAATTTACGTCGCTCCTATTTCAGATAGCTATTGGGCTAAGCGGCATCTCAAAGCGCATGAAATGACGAGAGAAATGCACTATTAAACTTCTTGGATAGGGCGAACAGAGACCCGATTACATCATTTTATATTATGGTTAATATAAGAATTCAGCGATATTCTATCGCATTTGTTCAATTTGCGTCGCTCCTATTTCAGATAGCGTATTGGGCTAAGCGGCATCTCAAAGCGCATGAAATGACGAATAAAATGCACTATTAAGCTTCTACGCTAGGGCGAACAGAGACCCGATTAGATCATTTAACATTATGGTAAATAAAAGAATTCAGCGAAATTCTATAACATTTCTTCAATTTACGTCGCTCCTATTTCAGATAGCGTACTGGGCTAGGCGGCATCTCAAAGCGCATGAAATGACGAGTAAAATGCTCTATTAAACTTCTAGGGTAGGGCAAACAGAGACCCGATTAGGTCATTTCATATTATGGTTAATTTAAGAATTCAGCGAAATTCTATCACATTTGTTCAATTTACGTCGCTCCTATTTCAGATAGCTTATTGGGCTAAGCGGCAACTCAAAGCGCATGAAATGACGAGTGAAATGCACTATTAAACTTCTAGGGTAGGGCGAACAAAGACCCGATTAGATCATTTTACATTAAGGTTAAAATAAGAATTCAGCGAAATTCTATCACATTTGTTCAATTTACGTCGCTCCTATTTCAGATAGCGTATTGGGCTAAGCTGCATCTCAAAGCGCAAGAAATGGCTCGTACAATGCACTATCCAACTTCTAGGGTAGGGCAAGCAGAGACCGGATTAGATCATTTTATATTTTGGTTAATATAAGAATTCAGCGAAATTCGATCACATTTGTTCAATTTACGTCGCTCCTATTTCAGATAGCGTATTGGGCTAAGCGGCATCTCAAAGCGCACGAAAGCGCGAGTAAAATGCACTATTAAACTTCTAGCGTAGGGCAATCAGAGACACGATTAGATCATTTTATATTTTGGTTAATATAAGAATTCAGCGAAATTCTATCACATTTGTTCAATTTACGTCGCTCCTATTTCAGATAGCGTATTGGGCTAAGCGGCATCTCAAAGCGCATGAAATGGCGAGTAAAATGCACTATTAAACTTCTAGCGTAGGGCAATCAGAGACACGATTAGATCATTTTATATTTTGGTTAATATAAGAATTCAGCGAAATTCTATCACATTTGTTCAATTTACGTCGCTCCTATTTCAGATAGCGTATTGGGCTAAGCGGCATCTCAAAGCGCACGAAAGCGCGAGTAAAATGCACTATTAAACTTCTAGGGTGGGGCACGCAGAGACCCGATCAGATCATTCTATATTACGGTTAATATAAGAATTCAGCGAAATTCTATCACATTTGTTCAATTTACGTCGCTCCTATTTCAGATAGCGTTTTGGGCTAAGCTGCATCTCAAAGCGCAAGAAATGGCTCGTAAAATGCACTATTAAACTTCTAAGGTAGGGCAAACAGAGACCGGATTAGATCATTTTATATTTTGGTTAATATAAGAATTCAGCGAAATTCTATCACATTTGTTCAATTTATGTCGCTCCTATTTCAGATAGCGTATTGGGCTAAGAGGCATCTCAAAGCGCATGAAATGGCGAGTAAAATGCACTATTAAACTTCTAGGATAAGGCAAACAGAGACCCGATTAGATCATTTTATATTACGGTTAATATAAGAAATCAGCGTAATTCTGTCACATTCGTTCAACTTACGTAGCTCCTATTTCAGATAGCGTACTGGGCTAGGCGGCATCTTAAAGCGCGTGGAATGGCGAGTAAAATGCACTATTAAACTTCTATGATAGGGCAATCAGAGACCCGATTAGATCATTGTATATTTTGGTTAATATAAGAATTCAGCGAAATTCTATCACATTTGTTCAATATACGTCGCTCCAATTTCAGATAGCTTATTGGGCTAAGCGGCATCGCAAAGCGCATGAATTGACGAGTGAAATGCACTATTAAACTTCTTGGGTAGGGCGAACAAAGACCCGATTAGATCATTTTACATTAAGGTTAATATAAGAATTCAGCGAAATTCTATCACATTTGTTCAATTTACATCGCTCCTATTTCAGATAGCGACTTGTGCTAAGCGGCATCTCAAAGCGCAAGAAATGGCGAGTAAAATGCACTATTAAACTTCTAGGGTAGGGCAAACAGAGACCCCATTAGATCATTTTATATTATGGTTAATTTAAGAATTCAGCGAAATTCTATCACATTTGTTCAATTTACGTCGCTCCTATTTCAGATAGCGTATTGGGCTAAGCGGCATCTCAAAGCGCATGAAATGGCGAGTAAAATGCACTATTAAACTTCTAGGGTAGGGCAATCAGAGACCCGATTAGATCATTTTATATTTTGGTTAATAAATGAATTCATCGAAATTCTATCACATTTGTTCAATTTACATCGCTCCTATTTCAGATAGCTATTGGGCTAAGCGGCATCTCAAAGCGCATGAAATGACGAGAGAAATGCACTATTAAACATCTTGGGTAGGGCGAACAGAGACCCGATTACATCATTTTATATTATGGTTAATTTAAGAATTCAGCAAAATTCTATCACATTTGTTCAATTTACATCGCTCCTATTTCAGATAGCGTATTGGGCTAAGCGGCACCTCAAAGCGCATGGAATGACGAGTAAAATGCACTAATAAACTTCTAGGATAAGGCAAACGGAGATCCGATTAGACCATTTTATATTACGGTTAACATAAGAATTCAGCGTAATTCTATCACATTTGTTCAATTTACGTCGTTCCTATTTCAGATAGCATACTGGGCTAGGCGGCATCTTAAAGCGCGTGGAATGGCGAGTAAAATGCACTATTAAACTTCTATAATAGGGCAATCAGAGACCCGATTAGATCATTTTATATTTTGATTAATATAAGGATTCAGCGTAATTCTATCACATTTGTTCAATTTACGTCGCTCCTATTTCAGATAGCGCATTGGGCTAAGCGGCATC
>CAKAJE020000550.1:0-54422 GCA_916610135.2 Macropis europaea | reverse complement strand
GTTAATAAAGGAATTCAGCAAAATTCTATCACATTTGTTCAATTTACGTCGATCCTATTTCAGATAGCGTATTGTGCTAAGCGGCATCTCAAAGCGCATGAAATGGCGAGTAAAATGCACTCATAAACTTCAATGATAGGGCAATCAGAGACCCGATTAGATCATTGTATATTTTGTTTAATATAAGATTTCAGGGAAATTCTATCACATTTGTTCAATTTACGTCGCTCATATTTCAGGTAGCGTATTGGGCTAAGCGGCATCTCAAAGCGCATGAAATGACGAGTGAAGTGCACTATTGAACTTCTATGGTAGGGCAAACAGAGACCCGATTAGATCATTTTATATTATGGTTAATTTAATAATTCAGCAAAATTCTATCACATTTGTTCCATTTACGTCGTTCCTATTTCAGATAGCGTACTGGGCTAGGCGGCTTCTTAAAGGGCGTGGAAGGGCGAGTAAAATGCACGACTAAACTTCTATGATAGGGCACTCAGAGATCCGATTAGATCGTTTTATATTTTGTTTAATATAAGATTTCAGGGAAACTCTATCACATTTGTTCAACTTACGTCGCTCATATTCCAGATAGCGTATTGGGCTAAGCGGCGACTCAAAGCGCATGAAATGGCGAATAAAATGCACTATTAAACTTCTAGGCTAGGACGAACAGAGACCCGATTAGATCATGTTACATTATGGTTAATAAAAGAATTCAGCGAAATTCTATCACATTTGTTCAATTTACGTCGTTCCTATTTCAGATAGCGTACTGGGCTAGGCGGCATCTTAAAGGGCGTGGAAGGGCGAGTAAAATGCAAGACTACACTTCTATGATAGGGCAATCAGAGACCCGATTAGATCATTTTATATTTTGTTTAATATAAGATTTCAGGGAAATTCTATCACACTTGTTCAATTTACGTCGCTCATATTTCAGATAGCGTATTGGGCTAAGCGGCATCGCAAAGCGCCTGAAATGGCGAGTAAAATGCACTATTATACTTCTAGGGTAGGGCAAACAGAGACCCGATTAGATCATTTTCATTAAGGTTAATATAAGAATTCAGGGAAATTCTATCACATTTGTTCAATTCACGTCGCTCATATTTCAGATAGCGTATTGTGCTAAGCGGCATCTCAAAGCGCATGAAATGGCGACTAAAATGCACCCCTAAACTTCAATGATAGGGCAATCAGAGACCCGATTAGATCATTGTATATTTTGTTTAATATAAGATTTCAGGGAAATTCTATCACATTTGTTCAATTTACGTCGCTCATATTTCAGATAGCGTACTGCGCCAGGCGGCATCTTAAAGCGCGTGGAAAGGCGAGTAAAATGCACTATTAAACTTCTATGATAGGGCAATCAGGGACCCGATCAGATCATTTTATATATTGGTTTATATAAGAATTCAAGGGGATTCTATCACATTTGTTCAATTTACGTCGCTCCTATTTCAGATAGCGCATTGGGCTAAGCGGCATCTCAAAGCGCATGAAATGTCGAATAAAATGCACTATTAAACTTCTCGGCTAGGGCGAACAGAGACCCGATTAGATCATTTTATATTATGGTTAATTTAAGAATTCAGCAAAATTCTATCACATTTGTTCAATTTACGTCGCTCCTATTTCAGATAGCGTACTGGGCTAGGCGGCATCTTAAAGCGCGT
The DNA here is from genome assembly GCA_916610135.2 of Macropis europaea. Taxonomy (NCBI): domain Eukaryota; kingdom Metazoa; phylum Arthropoda; class Insecta; order Hymenoptera; family Melittidae; genus Macropis; species Macropis europaea. The sequence continues at coordinate 52,740 of CAKAJE020000550.1, read as the reverse complement.
GGAATGGCGAGTGAAATGCACTATTAAACTTCGATGATAGGGCAATCAGAGACCCGATTAGATCATTTTATATTTGGGTTAATATAAGAATTCAGGGAAATTCTATCACATTTGTTCAATTTACGTCGCTCCTATTTCAGATAGCGTATTGGGCTAAGTGGCATCTCAATGCGCATGAAATGGCGAGTAAAATGCACTATTAAACTTCTAGGGTAATGCAAAGAGAGACCCGATTAGATCATTTTATATTACGGTTAATATAAGAATTAAGCGTAATTCTATCACATTTGTTCAATTTACGTCACTCCTATTTCAGATAGCCTACTGGGCTAGCCGGCATCTTAAAGCGCGTGGAATAGCGAGTGAAATGCACAATTAAAATTCTAGGGTAGGGCGAACAGAGACCCGATTAGATCATTTTACATTAAGGTTAATATAATAGCGTATTGTGCTAAGCGGCATCTCAAAGCGCATGAAATGGCGAGTAAAATGCACTCATAAACTTCAATGATAGGGCAATCAGAGACCCGATCAGATCATTGTATATTTTGTTTAATATAAGATTTCAGGGAAATTCTATCACATTTGTTCAATTTACGTTGCTCATATTTCAGATAGCGTATTGGGCTAAGCGGCATCTCAGAGCGCCTGAAATGGCAAGTAAAATGCACTATTATACTTCTAGGGTAGGGCAAACAGAGACCCGATTAGATCATTTTGTATTATGGTTAATTTAAGAATTAAGCGTAATTCTATCACATTTGCTCAATTTACGTCACTCCTATTTCAGATAGCGTACTGTGCTAGCCGGCATCTTAAAGCACGTGGAACAGCGAGTGAAATGCACTATTAAAATTCTAGGGTAGGGCCAACAGAGGCCCGATTAGATCATTTTACATTAAGGTTAATATAAGAATTCAGCGAAATTCTATCACATTTGTTCAATTTACGTCGCTCCTATTTCAGATACCATATTGGGCTAAGCGGCATCTCAAAGCGCATGAAATGACGAGTGAAACGCCTTATTAAACTTCTAGGGTACGGCGAACAGAGACCCGATTAGATCATTTTATATTATGGTTAATTTAAGAATTCAGCGAAAATCTATCACATTTGTTCAATTTACGTCGCTCATATTTCAGATAGCGTATTGGGCTAAGCGGCATCTCAAAGCGACTGAAATGGCGAGTAAAATGCACTATTATACTTCTAGGGTAGGGCAAACAGAGACCCGATTAGATCATTTTGTATTATGGTTAATTTAAGAATTAAGCGTAATTCTATCACATTTGCTCAATTTACGTCACTCCTATTTCAGATAGCGTACTGTGCTGGCCGGCATCTTAAAGCACGTGGAATAGCGAGTGAAATGCACTATTAAAATTCTAGGGTAGGGCCAACAGAGACCCGATTAGATCATTTTACATTAAGGTTAATATAAGAATTCAGCGAAATTCTATCACATTTGTTCTTTTTACGTCGCTCCTATTTCAGATACCATATTGGGCTAAGCGGCATCTCAAAGCGCATGAAATGACGAGTGAAATGCAGTATTAAACTTCTAGGGTACGGCGAACAGAGACCCGATTAGATCATTTTATATTATGGTTAATTTAAGAATTCAGGGAAATTCTATCACATTTGTTCAATTCACGTCGCTCATATTTCAGATAGCGTATTGTGCTAAGCGGCATCTCAAAGCGCATGAAATGGCGACTAAAATGCACCCCTAAACTTCAATGATAGGGCAATCAGAGACCCGATTAGATCATTGTATATTTTGTTTAATATAAGATTTCAGGGAAATTCTATCACATTTGTTCAATTTACGTCGCTCATATTTCAGATAGCGTACTGCGCCAGGCGGCATCTTAAAGCGCGTGGAAAGGCGAGTAAAATGCACTATTAAACTTCTATGATAGGGCAATCAGGGACCCGATCAGATCATTTTATATATTGGTTTATATAAGAATTCAAGGAAATTCTATCACATTTGTTCAATTTACGTCGCTCCTATTTCAGATAGCGCATTGGGCTAAGCGGCATCTCAAAGCGCATGAAATGTCGAATAAAATGCACTATTAAACTTCTCGGCTAGGGCGAACAGAGACCCGATTAGATCATTTTATATTATGGTTAATTTAAGAATTCAGCAAAATTCTATCACATTTGTTCAATTTACGTCGCTCCTATTTCAGATAGCGTACTGGGCTAGGCGGCATCTTAAAGCGCGTGGAATGGCGAGTGAAATGCACTATTAAACTTCGATGATAGGGCAATCAGAGACCCGATTAGATCATTTTATATTTGGGTTAATATAAGAATTCAGGGAAATTCTATCACATTTGTTCAATTTACGTCGCTCCTATTTCAGATAGCGTATTGGGCTAAGTGGCATCTCAATGCGCATGAAATGGCGAGTAAAATGCACTATTAAACTTCTAGGGTAATGCAAAGAGAGACCCGATTAGATCATTTTATATTACGGTTAATATAAGAATTAAGCGTAATTCTATCACATTTGTTCAATTTCCGTCACTCCTATTTCAGATAGCCTACTGGGCTAGCCGGCATCTTAAAGCGCGTGGAATAGCGAGTGAAATGCACAATTAAAATTCTAGGGTAGGGCGAACAGAGACCCGATTAGATCATTTTACATTAAGGTTAATATAATAGCGTATTGTGCTAAGCGGCATCTCAAAGCGCATGAAATGGCGAGTAAAATGCACTCATAAACTTCAATGATAGGGCAATCAGAGACCCGATCAGATCATTGTATATTTTGTTTAATATAAGATTTCAGGGAAATTCTATCACATTTGTTCAATTTACGTTGCTCATATTTCAGATAGCGTATTGGGCTAAGCGGCATCTCAGAGCGCCTGAAATGGCAAGTAAAATGCACTATTATACTTCTAGGGTAGGGCAAACAGAGACCCGATTAGATCATTTTGTATTATGGTTAATTTAAGAATTAAGCGTAATTCTATCACATTTGCTCAATTTACGTCACTCCTATTTCAGATAGCGTACTGTGCTAGCCGGCATCTTAAAGCACGTGGAATAGCGAGTGAAATGCACTATTAAAATTCTAGGGTAGGGCCAACAGAGGCCCGATTAGATCATTTTACATTAAGGTTAATATAAGAATTCAGCGAAATTCTATCACATTTGTTCAATTTACGTCGCTCCTATTTCAGATACCATATTGGGCTAAGCGGCATCTCAAAGCGCATGAAATGACGAGTGAAACGCCTTATTAAACTTCTAGGGTACGGCGAACAGAGACCCGATTAGATCATTTTATATTATGGTTAATTTAAGAATTCAGCGAAAATCTATCACATTTGTTCAATTTACGTCGCTCATATTTCAGATAGCGTATTGGGCTAAGCGGCATCTCAAAGCGACTGAAATGGCGAGTAAAATGCACTATTATACTTCTAGGGTAGGGCAAACAGAGACCCGATTAGATCATTTTGTATTATGGTTAATTTAAGAATTAAGCGTAATTCTATCACATTTGCTCAATTTACGTCACTCCTATTTCAGATAGCGTACTGTGCTGGCCGGCATCTTAAAGCACGTGGAATAGCGAGTGAAATGCACTATTAAAATTCTAGGGTAGGGCCAACAGAGACCCGATTAGATCATTTTACATTAAGGTTAATATAAGAATTCAGCGAAATTCTATCACATTTGTTCTTTTTACGTCGCTCCTATTTCAGATACCATATTGGGCTAAGCGGCATCTCAAAGCGCATGAAATGACGAGTGAAATGCAGTATTAAACTTCTAGGGTACGGCGAACAGAGACCCGATTAGATCATTTTATATTATGGTTACTTTAAGAATTCAGGGAAATTCTATCACATTTGTTCAATTCACGTCGCTCATATTTCAGATAGCGTATTGTGCTAAGCGGCATCTCAAAGCGCATGAAATGGCGACTAAAATGCACCCCTAAACTTCAATGATAGGGCAATCAGAGACCCGATTAGATCATTGTATATTTTGTTTAATATAAGATTTCAGGGAAATTCTATCACATTTGTTCAATTTACGTCGCTCATATTTCAGATAGCGTACTGGGCTAGGCGGCATCTTAAAGCGCGTGGAAAGGCGAGTAAAATGCACTATTAAACTTCTATGATAGGGCAATCAGGGACCCGATCAGATCATTTTATATATTGGTTTTTATAAGAATTCAAGGAAATTCTATCACATTTGTTCAATTTACGTCGCTCCTATTTCAGATAGCGCATTGGGCTAAGCGGCATCTCAAAGCGCATGAAATGTCGAATAAAATGCACTATTAAACTTCTCGGCTAGGGCGAACAGAGACCCGATTAGATCATTTTATATTATGGTTAATTTAAGAATTCAGCAAAATTCTATCACATTTGTTCAATTTACGTCGCTCCTATTTCAGATAGCGTACTGGGCTAGGCGGCATCTTAAAGCGCGTGGAATGGCGAGTGAAATGCACTATTAAACTTCTATGATAGGGCAATCAGAGACCCGATTAGATCATTTTATATTTGGGTTAATATAAGAATTCAGGGAAATTCTATCACATTTGTTCAATTTACGTCGCTCCTATTTCAGATAGCGTATTGGGCTAAGTGGCATCTCAATGCGCATGAAATGGCGAGTAAAATGCACTATTAAACTTCTAGGGTAATGCAAAGAGAGACCCGATTAGATCATTTTATATTACGGTTAATATAAGAATTAAGCGTAATTCTATCACATTTGTTCAATTTACGTCACTCCTATTTCAGATAGCCTACTGGGCTAGCCGGCATCTTAAAGCGCGTGGAATAGCGAGTGAAATGCACAATTAAAATTCTAGGGTAGGGCGAACAGAGACCCGATTAGATCATTTTACATTAAGGTTAATATAATAGCGTATTGTGCTAAGCGGCATCTCAAAGCGCATGAAATGGCGAGTAAAATGCACTCATAAACTTCAATGATAGGGCAATCAGAGACCCGATCAGATCATTGTATATTTTGTTTAATATAAGATTTCAGGGAAATTCTATCACATTTGTTCAATTTACGTTGCTCATATTTCAGATAGCGTATTGGGCTAAGCGGCATCTCAGAGCGCCTGAAATGGCAAGTAAAATGCACTATTATACTTCTAGGGTAGGGCAAACAGAGACCCGATTAGATCATTTTGTATTATGGTTAATTTAAGAATTAAGCGTAATTCTATCACATTTGCTCAATTTACGTCACTCCTATTTCAGATAGCGTACTGTGCTAGCCGGCATCTTAAAGCACGTGGAACAGCGAGTGAAATGCACTATTAAAATTCTAGGGTAGGGCCAACAGAGGCCCGATTAGATCATTTTACATTAAGGTTAATATAAGAATTCAGCGAAATTCTATCACATTTGTTCAATTTACGTCGCTCCTATTTCAGATACCATATTGGGCTAAGCGGCATCTCAAAGCGCATGAAATGACGAGTGAAACGCCTTATTAAACTTCTAGGGTACGGCGAACAGAGACCCGATTAGATCATTTTATATTATGGTTAATTTAAGAATTCAGCGAAAATCTATCACATTTGTTCAATTTACGTCGCTCATATTTCAGATAGCGTATTGGGCTAAGCGGCATCTCAAAGCGACTGAAATGGCGAGTAAAATGCACTATTATACTTCTAGGGTAGGGCAAAGGGAGACCCGATTAGATCATTTTGTATTATGGTTAATTTAAGAATTCAGCAAAATTCTATCACATTTGTTCAATTTACGTCGTTCCTATTTCAGATAGCGTACTGGGCTAGGCGGCATCTTAAAGGGCGTGGAAGGGCGAGTAAAATGCAAGACTACACTTCTATGATAGGGCAATCAGAGACCCGATTAGATCATTTTATATTTTGTTTAATATAAGATTTCAGGGAAATTCTATCACACTTGTTCAATTTACGTCGCTCATATTTCAGATAGCGTATTGGGCTAAGCGGCATCGCAAAGCGCCTGAAATGGCGAGTAAAATTCACTATTATACTTCTAGGGTAGGGCAAACAGAGACCCGATTAGATCATTTTCATTAAGGTTAATATAAGAATTCAGGGAAATTCTATCACATTTGTTCAATTTACGTCGCTCCTATTTCAGATAGCGTATTGGGCTATGCGGCATCTCAAAGCACATGCAATGGCGAGTAAAATGCACTATTAAACTTCTACGGTAGGGCGAACAGAGCCCGATTAGATCATTTTATATTATGGTTAATTTAAGAATTCAGTGAAATTCTATCACATTTGTTCAATTTACGTCGCTCCTATTTCAGATAGCGTATTGGGCTAAGCGGCATCTCAAAGCGCATGAAAGGAGGAGTAAAATGCGCTATTAAATTTCTAAGGTAGGGCAAGCAGAGACCCGCTTAGATCATTTTATATTATGGTTATTTTAAGAATTGAGCGAAATTCTATCACATTTGTTCAATTTACGTCGCTCGTATTTCAGATAGCGTATTGGGCTAGGCGGCAGCTTAAAGCACGTGGAATGTCGAGTGAAATGCACTATTAAACTTCGATGATAGGGCGATCAGTGACCCGATTAGATCATTTTATATTTTGGTTAATATAAGAATTCAGCGAAACCTTATCACATTTGTTCAACTTACGTCGCTCCTATTTCAGATAGCGTATTGGGCTAAGCGGCATCTCAAAGCGCATGAAATGGCGAATAAAATGCACTATTAAACTTCTCGGCTAGTGCGAACAGAGACCCGATTAGATCATTTTACATTATGGTTAATAAAAGAATTCAGCGAAATTCTATCACATTTGTTCAATTTACGTCGCTCTTATTTCAGATAGCGTATAGGGCTAAGCGGCATCTCAAAGCGCATGAAATTACGAGTGAAATGCACTATTAAACTTCTAGGGTAGGGCAAACAGAGACTCGATTAGATCATTTTATATTACCGTTAATTTAAGAACTCAGCAAAATTCTATCACATTTGTTCAATTTACGTTGCTCCTATTTCAGATAGCGTACTGGGTAAGGCGGCATCTTAAAGCACGTGGAATGGCGAGAAAAATGCACTATTAAACTTCTATGATAGGGCAATCAGGGACCCGATCAGATCATTTTATATTTTGGTTAATATAAGAATTCAAGGAAATTCTATCACATTTGTTCAATTTACGTCGCTCCTATTTCAGATAGCGTATTGGGCTAAGCGGCATCTCAAAGCGCATGAAATGATGAGTGGAATGCACTATTAAACTTCTATGATAGGGCAATCAGAGACCCGATTAGATCATTTTATATTTAGGTTAATATATGAATTCAGCGAAATTCTATCACATTTGTTCAATTTACGTCGCTCCTATTTCAGATGGCGTATTGGGCTAAGCGGCATCTCAAAGCGCATGAAATGGCGTGTAAAATGCACTATTAAATTTCTAGGGTAAGGGAAACAGCGACCCGACTAGATCATTTTATATTACGGTTAATATAAGAATTCAGCGTAATTCTATCACATTTGTTAAACTTACGTCGCTCCTATTTCAGATAGCGTACTGGGCTAGGCGGCATCTTAAAGCGCGTGGAAGGGCGAGTAAAATGCACTATTAAACTTCAAAGGGCAGGGCAAACAGAGACCCGATTAGATCATTTTATATTATGGTTAATTTAAGAATTCAGCAAAATTCTGTCACATTTGTTCAATTTACGTTGCTCCTATTTCGGATAGCGTACTGGGCTGGGCGGCATCTTAAAGCGCGTGGAATGGCGAGTAAAATGCACTATTAAACTTCTATGATAGGGCAATCAGCGACCCGATTAGATCATTTTATAATTTGGTTATTATAAGAATTCAGCGAAATTCTATCACATTTGTTCAATTTACGTCGCTCCTATTTCAGATAGCGTATTGAGCTAAGCGGCATCTCAAAGCGCATGAAATGGCGAATAAAATGTACTATTAAACTTATTGGCTAGGGCGAACAGAAACCCGATTAGATCATTTTACATTATGGTTAATAAAAGAATTCAGCAAAATTCTATCACATTTGTTCAATTTACGTCGATCCTATTTCAGATAGCGTATTGTGCTAAGCGGCATCTCAAAGCGCATGAAATGGCGAGTAAAATGCACTCATAAACTTCAATGATAGGGCAATCAGAGACCCGATTAGATCATTGTATATTTTGTTTAATATAAGATTTCAGGGAAACTCTATCACATTTGTTCAATTTACGTCGCTCCTATTTCAGATAGCGTATTGGGCTAAGCGGCATCTCAAAGCGCATGAAATGACGAGTGAAGTGCACTATTAAACTTCTATGGTAGGGCAAACAGAGACCCGATTAGATCATTTTATATTATGGTTAATTTAATAATTCAGCAAAATTCTATCACATTTGTTCCATTTACGTCGTTCCTATTTCAGATAGCGTACTGGGCTAGGCGGCTTCTTAAAGGGCGTGGAAGGGCGAGTAAAATGCACGACTAAACTTCTATGATAGGGCACTCAGAGATCCGATTAGATCGTTTTATATTTTGTTTAATATAAGATTTCAGGGAAACTCTATCACATTTGTTCAACTTACGTCGCTCATATTCCAGATAGCGTATTGGGCTAAGCGGCTACCCAAAGCGCATGAAATGGCGAATAAAATGCACTATTAAACTTCTAGGCTAGGACGAACAGAGACCCGATTAGATCATGTTACATTATGGTTAATAAAAGAATTCAGCGAAATTCTATCACATTTATTCAATTTACATCGCTCCTATTTAAGATAGCGTATTGGGCTAAGCGGCATCTCAAAGCGCATGAAATGACGAGTGAAGTGCACTATTAAACGTCTAGGGTAAGGGAAAGAGAGACCCGATTAGATCATTTTATATTACGGTTAATATAAGAATTCAGCAAAATTCTATCACATTTGTTCAATTTACGCCGCTCCTATTTCAGATAGCGTATTGGGCTAAGTGGCATCTCAATGCGCATGAAATGGCGAGTAAAATGCACTATTAAACTTCTACGGTAATGCAACGAGAGACCCTATTAGATCATTTTATATTACGGTTAATATAAGAATTCAGCGAAATTCTATCACATTTGTTCAATTTACGTCGCTCATATTTCAGATAGCGTATTGTGCTAAGCGGCATCTCAAAGCGCATGAAATGGCGACTAAAATGCACCCCTAAACTTCAATGATAGGGCAATCAGAGACCCGATTAGATCATTGTATATTTTGTTTAATATAAGATTTCAGGGAAATTCTATCACATTTGTTCAATTTACGTCGCTCATATTTCAGATAGCGTATTGGGCTAAGCGGCATCTCAAAGCGCCTGAAATGGCGAGTAAAATGCACTATTATACTTCTAGGGTAGGGCAAACAGAGACCCGATTAGATCATTTTGAATTATGGTTAATTTAAGAATTCAGCAAAATTCTATCACATTTGTTCAATTTACGTCGCTCCTATTTCAGATAGCGTACTGCGCCAGGCGGCATCTTAAAGCGCGTGGAAAGGCGAGTAAAATGCACTATTAAACTTCTATGATAGGGCAATCAGGGACCCGATCAGGTCATTTTATATATTGGTTTATATAAGAATTCAAGGAAATTCTATCACATTTGTTCAATTAACGTCGCTCCTATTTCAGATAGCGCATTGGGCTAAGCGGCATCTCAAAGCGCATGAAATGTCGAATAAAATGCACTATTAAACTTCTCGGCTAGGGCGAACAGAGACCCGATTAGATCATTTTATATTATGGTTAATTTAAGAATTCAGCAAAATTCTATCACATTTGTTCAATTTACGTCGCTCCTATTTCAGATAGCGTACTGGGCTAGGCGGCATCTTAAAGCGCGTGGAATGGCGAGTGAAATGCACTATTAAACTTCGATGATAGGGCAATCAGAGACCCGATTAGATCATTTTATATTTGGGTTAATATAAGAATTCAGGGAAATTCTATCACATTTGTTCAATTTACGTCGCTCCTATTTCAGATAGCGTATTGGGCTAAGTGGCATCTCAATGCGCATGAAATGGCGAGTAAAATGCACTATTAAACTTCTAGGGTAATGCAAAGAGAGACCCGATTAGATCATTTTATATTACGGTTAATATAAGAATTAAGCGTAATTCTATCACATTTGTTCAATTTACGTCACTCCTATTTCAGATAGCCTACTGGGCTAGCCGGCATCTTAAAGCGCGCGGAATAGCGAGTGAAATGCACAATTAAAATTCTAGGGTAGGGCGAACAGAGACCCGATTAGATCATTTTACATTAAGGTTAATATAATAGCGTATTGTGCTAAGCGGCATCTCAAAGCGCATGAAATGGCGAGTAAAATGCACTCATAAACTTCAATGATAGGGCAATCAGAGACCCCGATCAGATCATTGTATATTTTGTTTAATATAAGATTTCAGGGAAATTCTATCACATTTGTTCAATTTACGTTGCTCATATTTCAGATAGCGTATTGGGCTAAGCGGCATCTCAGGGCGCCTGAAATGGCAAGTAAAATGCACTATTATACTTCTAGGGTAGGGCAAACAGAGACCCGATTAGATCATTTTGTATTATGGTTAATTTAAGAATTAAGCGTAATTCTATCACATTTGCTCAATTTACGTCACTCCTATTTCAGATAGCGTACTGTGCTAGCCGGCATCTTAAAGCACGTGGAATAGCGAGTGAAATGCACTATTAAAATTCTAGGGTAGGGCCAACAGAGACCCGATTAGATCATTTTACATTAAGGTTAATATAAGAATTCAGCGAAATTCTATCACATTTGTTCAATTTACGTCGCTCCTATTTCAGATACCATATTGGGCTAAGCGGCATCTCAAAGCGCATGAAATGACGAGTGAAACGCAGTATTAAACTTCTAGGGTACGGCGAACAGAGACCCGATTAGATCATTTTATATTATGGTTAATTTAAGAATTCAGCGAAAATCTATCACATTTGTTCAATTTACGTCGCTCATATTTCAGATAGCGTATTGGGCTAAGCGGCATCTCAAAGCGACTGAAATGGCGAGTAAAATGCACTATTATACTTCTAGGGTAGGGCAAACAGAGACCCGATTAGATCATTTTGTATTATGGTTAATTTAAGAATTAAGCGTAATTCTATCACATTTGCTCAATTTACGTCACTCCTATTTCAGATAGCGTACTGTGCTGGCCGGCATCTTAAAGCACGTGGAATAGCGAGTGAAATGCACTATTAAAATTCTAGGGTAGGGCCAACAGAGACCCGATTAGATCATTTTACATTAAGGTTAATATAAGAATTCAGCGAAATTCTATCACATTTGTTCTTTTTACGTCGCTCCTATTTCAGATACCATATTGCGCTAAGCGGCATCTCAAAGCGCATGAAATGACGAGTGAAATGCAGTATTAAACTTCTAGGGTACGGCGAACAGAGACCCGATTAGATCATTTTATATTATGGTTAATTTAAGAATTCAGCGAAAATCTATCACATTTGTTCAATTTACGTCGCTCATATTTCAGATAGCGTATTGGGCTAAGCGGCATCTCAAAGCGACTGAAATGGCGAGTAAAATGCACTATTATACTTCTAGGGTAGGGCAAAGAGAGACCCGATTAGATCATTTTGTATTATGGTTAATTTAAGAATTCAGCAAAATTCTATCACATTTGTTCAATTTACGTCGTTCCTATTTCAGATAGCGTACTGGGCTAGGCGGCATCTTAAAGGGCGTGGAAGGGCGAGTAAAATGCAAGACTACACTTCTATGATAGGGCAATCAGAGACCCGATTAGATCATTTTATATTTTGTTTAATATAAGATTTCAGGGAAATTCTATCACACTTGTTCAATTTACGTCGCTCATATTTCAGATAGCGTATTGGGCTAAGCGGCATCGCAAAGCGCCTGAAATGGCGAGTAAAATGCACTATTATACTTCTAGGGTAGGGCAAACAGAGACCGGATTAGATCATTTTCATTAAGGTTAATATAAGAATTCAGGGAAATTCTATCACATTTGTTCAATTTACGTCGCTCCTATTTCAGATAGCGTATTGGGCTATGCGGCATCTCAAAGCACATGCAATGGCGAGTAAAATGCACTATTAAACTTCTACGGTAGGGCGAACAGAGCCCGATTAGATCATTTTATATTATGGTTAATTTAAGAATTCAGTGAAATTCTATCACATTTGTTCAATTTACGTCGCTCCTATTTCAGATAGCGTATTGGGCTAAGCGGCATCTCAAAGCGCATGAAAGGAGGAGTAAAACGCGCTATTAAATTTCTAGGGTAGGGCAAGCAGAGACCCGCTTAGATCATTTTATATTATGGTTATTTTAAGAATTGAGCGAAATTCTATCACATTTGTTCAATTTACGTCGCTCCTATTTCAGATAGCGTATTGGGCTAGGCGGCAGCTTAAAGCACGTGGAATGTCGAGTGAAATGCACTATTAAACTTCGATGATAGGGCGATCAGTGACCCGATTAGATCATTTTATATTTTGGTTAATATAAGAATTCAGCGAAACCTTATCACATTTGTTCAACTTACGTCGCTCCTATTTCAGATAGCGTATTGGGCTAAGCGGCATCTCAAAGCGCATGAAATGGCGAATAAAATGCACTATTAAACTTCTCGGCTAGTGCGAACAGAGACCCGATTAGATCATTTTACATTATGGTTAATAAAAGAATTCAGCGAAATTCTATCACATTTGTTCAATTTACGTCGCTCTTATTTCAGATAGCGTATAGGGCTAAGCGGCATCTCAAAGCGCATGAAATTACGAGTGAAATGCACTATTAAACTTCTAGGGTAGGGCAAACAGAGAGTCGATTAGATCATTGTATATTACCGTTAAGTTAAGAACTCAGCAAAATTCTATCACATTTGTTCAATTTACGTTGCTCCTATTTCAGATAGCGTACTGGGTAAGGCGGCATCTTAAAGCACGTGGAATGGCGAGAAAAATGCACTATTAAACTTCTATGATAGGGCAATCAGGGACCCGATCAGATCATTTTATATTTTGGTTAATATAAGAATTCAAGGAAATTCTATCACATTTGTTCAATTTACGTCGCTCCTATTTCAGATAGCGTATTGGGCTAAGCGGCATCTCAAAGCGCATGAAATGGCGTGTAAAATGCACTATTAAATTTCTAGGGTAAGGCAAACAGCGACCCGACTAGATCATTTTATATTACGGTTAATATAAGAATTCAGCGTAATTCTATCACATTTGTTAAACTTACGTCGCTCCTATCTCAGATCGCGTACTGGGCTAGGCGGCATCTTAAAGCGCGTGGAAGGGCGAGTAAAATGCACTATTAAACTTCAAAGGGCAGGGCAAACAGAGACCCGATTAGATCATTTTATATTATGGTTAATTTAAGAATTCAGCAAAATTCTATCACATTTGTTCAATTTACGTCGCTCCTATTTCAGATAGCGTACTGGGCTAGGCGGCATCTTAAAGCGCGTGGAATGGCGAGTGAAATGCACTATTAAACTTCGATGATAGGGCAATCAGAGACCCGATTAGATCATTTTATATTTGGGTTAATATAAGAATTCAGGGAAATTCTATCACATTTGTTCAATTTACGTCGCTCCTATTTCAGATAGCGTATTGGGCTAAGTGGCATCTCAATGCGCATGAAATGGCGAGTAAAATGCACTATTAAACTTCTAGGGTAATGCAAAGAGAGACCCGATTAGATCATTTTATATTACGGTTAATATAAGAATTAAGCGTAATTCTATCACATTTGTTCAATTTACGTCACTCCTATTTCAGATAGCCTACTGGGCTAGCCGGCATCTTAAAGCGCGCGGAATAGCGAGTGAAATGAACAATTAAAATTCTAGGGTAGGGCGAACAGAGACCCGATTAGATCATTTTACATTAAGGTTAATATAATAGCGTATTGTGCTAAGCGGCATCTCAAAGCGCATGAAATGGCGAGTAAAATGCACACATAAACTTCAATGATAGGGCAATCAGAGACCCGATCAGATCATTGTATATTTTGTTTAATATAAGATTTCAGGGAAATTCTATCACATTTGTTCAATTTACGTTGCTCATATTTCAGATAGCGTATTGGGCTAAGCGGCATCTCAGGGCGCCTGAAATGGCAAGTAAAATGCACTATTATACTTCTAGGGTAGGGCAAACAGAGACCCGATTAGATCATTTTGTATTATGGTTAATTTAAGAATTAAGCGTAATTCTATCACATTTGCTAAATTTACGTCACTCCTATTTCAGATAGCGTACTGTGCTAGCCGGCATCTTAAAGCACGTGGAATAGCGAGTGAAATGCACTATTAAAATTCTAGGGTAGGGCCAACAGAGACCCGATTAGATCATTTTACATTAAGGTTAATATAAGAATTCAGCGAAATTCTATCACATTTGTTCAATTTACGTCGCTCCTATTTCAGATACCATATTGGGCTAAGCGGCATCTCAAAGCGCATGAAATGACGAGTGAAACGCAGTATTAAACTTCTAGGGTACGGCGAACAGAGACCCGATTAGATCATTTTATATTATGGTTAATTTAAGAATTCAGCGAAAATCTATAACATTTGTTCAATTTACGTCGCTCATATTTCAGATAGCGTATTGGGCTAAGCGGCATCTCAAAGCGACTGAAATGGCGAGTAAAATGCACTATTATACTTCTAGGGTAGGGCAAAGAGAGACCCGATTAGATCATTTTGTATTATGGTTAATTTAAGAATTCAGCAAAATTCTATCACATTTGTTCAATTTACGTCGTTCCTATTTCAGATAGCGTACTGGGCTAGGCGGCATCTTAAAGGGCGTGGAAGGGCGAGTAAAATGCAAGACTACACTTCTATGATAGGGCAATCAGAGACCCGATTAGATCATTTTATATTTTGTTTAATATAAGATTTCAGGGAAATTCTATCACACTTGTTCAATTTACGTCGCTCATATTTCAGATAGCGTATTGGGCTAAGCGGCATCGCAAAGCGCCTGAAATGGCGAGTAAAATGCACTATTATACTTCTAGGGTAGGGCAAACAGAGACCCGATTAGATCATTTTCATTAAGGTTAATATAAGAATTCAGGGAAATTCTATCACATTTGTTCAATTTACGTCGCTCCTATTTCAGATAGCGTATTGGGCTATGCGGCATCTCAAAGCACATGCAATGGCGAGTAAAATGCACTATTAAACTTCTACGGTAGGGCGAACAGAGCCCGATTAGATCATTTTATATTATGGTTAATTTAAGAATTCTGTGGAATTCTATCACATTTGTTCAATTTACGTCGCTCCTATTTCAGATAGCGTATTGGGCTAAGCGGCATCTCAAAGCGCATGAAAGGAGGAGTAAAATGCGCTATTAAATTTCTAGGGTAGGGCAAGCAGAGACCCGCTTAGATCATTTTATGTTATGGTTATTTTAAGAATTGAGCGAAATTCTATGACATTTGTTCAATTTACGTCGCTCCTATTTCAGATAGCGTATTGGGCTAGGCGGCAGCTTAAAGCACGTGGAATGTCGAGTGAAATGCACTATTAAACTTCGATGATAGGGCGATCAGTGACCCGATTAGATCATTTTATATTTTGGTTAATATAAGAATTCAGCGAAACCTTATCACATTTGTTCAACTTACGTCGCTCCTATTTCAGATAGCGTATTGGGCTAAGCGGCATCTCAAAGCGCATGAAATGGCGAATAAAATGCACTATTAAACTTCTCGGCTAGTGCGAACAGAGACCCGATTAGATCATTTTACATTATGGTTAATAAAAGAATTCAGCGAAATTCTATCACATTTGTTCAATTTACGTCGCTCTTATTTCAGATAGCGTATAGGGCTAAGCGGCATCTCAAAGCGCATGAAATTACGAGTGAAATGCACTATTAAACTTCTAGGGTAGGGCGAACAGAGACTCGATTAGATCATTTTATATTACCGTTAATTTAAGAACTCAGCAAAATTCTGTCACATTTGTTCAATTTACGTTGCTCCTATTTCAGATAGCGTACTGGGTAAGGCGGCATCTTAAAGCACGTGGAATGGCGAGAAAAATGCACTATTAAACTTCTATGATAGGGCAATCAGGGACCCGATCAGATCATTTTATATTTTGGTTAATATAAGAATTCAAGGAAATTCTATCACATTTGTTCAATTTACGTCGCTCCTATTTCAGATAGCGTATTGGGCTAAGCGGCATCTCAAAGCGCATGAAATGATGAGTGGAATGCACTATTAAACTTCTATGATAGGGCAATCAGAGACCCGATTAGATCATTTTATATTTAGGTTAATATATGAATTCAGCGAAATTCTATCACATTTGTTCAATTTACGTCGCTCCTATTTCAGATAGCGTATTGGGCTAAGCGGCATCTCAAAGCGCATGAAATGGCGTGTAGAATGCACTATTAAATTTCTAGGGTAAGGCAAACAGCGACCCGACTAGATCATTTTATATTACGGTTAATATAAGAATTCAGCGTAATTCTATCACATTTGTTAAACTTACGTCGCTCCTATTTCAGATAGCGTACTGGGCTAGGCGGCATCTTAAAGCGCGTGGAAGGGCGAGTAAAATGCACTATTAAACTTCTATGATAGGGCAGACAGAGACCCGATTAGATCATTTTATGTTATGGTTAATTTAAGAATTCAGCGAAATTCTATCACATTTGTTCAATTTACGTCGCTCCTATTGCAGATATCGTATTGGGCTAACCGGCAACTCAAAGCGCATGAAATGACGAGTGAAATGCAGTATTAAACTTCTAGGGTAGGGAGAACAGAGACCCGATTAGATCATTTTACATGAAGGTTAATATAAGAATTCTGGGAAATTCTATCACATTTGTTCAATTTACGTCGCTCCTATTTCAGATAGCGTATTGGGCTAAGCGGCATCTCAAAGCGCATGAAATGGCGAGTAAAATGCACTGCTAAACTTGTAGGGTAGGGCAAACAGAGACCCGATTAGATCATTTTATATTATAGTTAATTTAAGATGTCAGCAAAATTCTGTCACATTTGTTCAATTTACGTCGCTCCAATTTCAGATAGCGTACTGGGTTAGGCGGCATCTTAAAGCGCGTGGAATGGCGATCAAAATGCACTATTAAACTTCTATGATAGGGCAATCAGAGACCCGACTAGATCATTTTATATTTTGGTTAATATAAGAATTCAGCGAAATTCTATCACAATTGTTCAATTTACGTCACTCCTATTTCAGATAGCGTATTGGGCTAAGCGGCATCTCAAAGCGCATGAAATGGCGAGTAAAATGCACTGCTAAACTTGTAGGGTAGGGCAAACAGAGACCCGATTAGATCATTTTATATTATAGTTAATTTAAGATGTCAGCAAAATTCTGTCACATTTGTTCAATTTACGTCGCTCCAATTTCAGATAGCGTATTGGGCTAAGCGGCATCTCAAAGCGCATGAAATGCCGAGTGAAAGGCACTCTTAAACTTCTAGGGTAGGGCGAACAGAGACCCGATTAGATCATTTTACATTAAGGTTAATATAAGTATTCAGGGAAATTCTATCACGTTTGTTCAATTTACGTCGCTCCTATTTCAGATAGCGTATTGGGCTATGCGGCATCTCAAAGCGCATGAAATGGCGAGTAAAATGCACTATTAAACTTCTACGGTAGGGCGAACAGAGCCCGATTAGATCATTTTATATTATGGTTAATTTAAGAATTCTGTGGAATTCTATCACATTTGTTCAATTTACGTCGCTCCTATTTCAGATAGCGTATTGGGCTAAGCGGCATCTCAAAGCGCATGAAAGGAGGAGTAAAATGCGCTATTAAATTTCTAGGGTAGGGCAAGCAGAGACCCGCTTAGATCATTTTATGTTATGGTTATTTTAAGAATTGAGCGAAATTCTATGACATTTGTTCAATTTACGTCGCTCCTATTTCAGATAGCGTATTGGGCTAGGCGGCAGCTTAAAGCACGTGGAATGTCGAGTGAAATGCACTATTAAACTTCGATGATAGGGCGATCAGTGACCCGATTAGATCATTTTATATTTTGGTTAATATAAGAATTCAGCGTAACCTTATCACATTTGTTCAACTTACGTCGCTCCTATTTCAGATAGCGTATTGGGCTAAGCGGCATCTCAAAGCGCATGAAATGGCGAGTAAAATGCACTATTAAACTTCTCGGCTAGTGCGAACAGAGACCCGATTAGATCATTTTACATTATGGTTAATAAAAGAATTCAGCGAAATTCTATCACATTTGTTCAATTTACGTCGCTCTTATTTCAGATAGCGTATAGGGCTAAGCGGCATCTCAAAGCGCATGAAATTACGAGTGAAATGCACTATTAAACTTCTAGGGTAGGGCGAACAGAGACTCGATTAGATCATTTTATATTACCGTTAATTTAAGAACTCAGCAAAATTCTGTCACATTTGTTCAATTTACGTTGCTCCTATTTCAGATAGCGTACTGGGTAAGGCGGCATCTTAAAGCACGTGGAATGGCGAGAAAAATGCACTATTAAACTTCTATGATAGGGCAATCAGGGACCCGATCAGATCATTTTATATTTTGGTTAATATAAGAATTCAAGGAAATTCTATCACATTTGTTCAATTTACGTCGCTCCTATTTCAGATAGCGTATTGGGCTAAGCGGCATCTCAAAGCGCATGAAATGATGAGTGGAATGCACTATTAAACTTCTATGATAGGGCAATCAGAGACCCGATTAGATCATTTTATATTTAGGTTAATATATGAATTCAGCGAAATTCTATCACATTTGTTCAATTTACGTCGCTCCTATTTCAGATAGCGTATTGGGCTAAGCGGCATCTCAAAGCGCATGAAATGGCGTGTAGAATGCACTATTAAATTTCTAGGGTAAGGCAAACAGCGACCCGACTAGATCATTTTATATTACGGTTAATATAAGAATTCAGCGTAATTCTATCACATTTGTTAAACTTACGTCGCTCCTATTTCAGATAGCGTACTGGGCTAGGCGGCATCTTAAAGCGCGTGGAAGGGCGAGTAAAATGCACTATTAAACTTCTATGATAGGGCAGACAGAGACCCGATTAGATCATTTTATGTTATGGTTAATTTAAGAATTCAGCGAAATTCTATCACATTTGTTCAATTTACGTCGCTCCTATTGCAGATATCGTATTGGGCTAACCGGCAACTCAAAGCGCATGAAATGACGAGTGAAATGCAGTATTAAACTTCTAGGGTAGGGAGAACAGAGACCCGATTAGATCATTTTACATGAAGGTTAATATAAGAATTCTGGGAAATTCTATCACATTTGTTCAATTTACGTCGCTCCTATTTCAGATAGCGTATTGGGCTAAGCGGCATCTCAAAGCGCATGAAATGGCGAGTAAAATGCACTGCTAAACTTGTAGGGTAGGGCAAACAGAGACCCGATTAGATCATTTTATATTATAGTTAATTTAAGATGTCAGCAAAATTCTGTCACATTTGTTCAATTTACGTCGCTCCAATTTCAGATAGCGTACTGGGTTAGGCGGCATCTTAAAGCGCGTGGAATGGCGATCAAAATGCACTATTAAACTTCTATGATAGGGCAATCAGAGACCCGACTAGATCATTTTATATTTTGGTTAATATAAGAATTCAGCGAAATTCTATCACAATTGTTCAATTTACGTCACTCCTATTTCAGATAGCGTATTGGGCTAAGCGGCATCTCAAAGCGCATGAAATGGCGAGTAAAATGCACTGCTAAACTTGTAGGGTAGGGCAAACAGAGACCCGATTAGATCATTTTATATTATAGTTAATTTAAGATGTCAGCAAAATTCTGTCACATTTGTTCAATTTACGTCGCTCCAATTTCAGATAGCGTATTGGGCTAAGCGGCATCTCAAAGCGCATGAAATGCCGAGTGAAAGGCACTCTTAAACTTCTAGGGTAGGGCGAACAGAGACCCGATTAGATCATTTTACATTAAGGTTAATATAAGTATTCAGGGAAATTCTATCACGTTTGTTCAATTTACGTCGCTCCTATTTCAGATAGCGTATTGGGCTAAGCGGCATCTCAAAGCGCATGAAATGGCGAGTAAAATGCACTTTTAAACATCTAGGGTAGGGCAAACAGAGACCCGATTAGATCATTTCATATTATGGTTTATTTAAGAATTCAGAAAAATTCTGTCACATTTGTTCAATTTACGTCGCTCCTATTTCAGATAGCGTATTGGGCTAAGCTGCATCTCGAAGCGCAAGAAATGGCGATTAAAATGCGCTGTTAAACTTCTAGGGTAGGGCAAACGGAGACCCGATTAGATCATTTTATATTATGGTTAATTTAAGAATTCAGCCAAATTCTATCACATTTGTTCAACTTACGTCTCTCCTATTTCAGATAGCGTACTGGGCTAGGCGGAATCTTAAAGCGCGTGGATTGGCGAGTAAAATGCACTATTAAACTTCTATGATAGGGCAATCAGAGACCCGATTAGATCAGTTTATATTTTGGTTAATATGGGAATTCAGCGAAATTCTATCACAATTGTTCTATTTACGTCGCTCCTATTTCAGATAGCGTATTGGGCTAAGCGGCATCTCAAAGCGCATGAAATGGCGAGTGAAATGCACTATTAAACTTCTAGGGTAGGGCGAACAGGGACCCGATTAGATCATTTTACATTAAGGTTAATATAAGTATTCAGGGAAATTCTATCACATTTGTTCAATTTACGTCGCTCCTATTTCAGATAGCGTATTGGGCTAAGCGGCATCTCAAAGCGCATGAAGTGGCGAGTAAAATGCACTATTCAACGTATAGGGTAGGGCAAACAGAGACCCGATTAGATCATATTATATTATGGTTAATTTACGAATTCAGCAAAATTCTATCACATTTGTTCAATTTACATCGCTCCTATTTCAGATATCGTATTGGGCTAACCGGCAGCTCAAAGCGCATGAAATGACGAGTGAAATGCAGCATTAAACTTCTAGGGTAGGGAGAACAGAGACCCGATTAGATCATTTTACATTAAGGTTAATATAAGAATTCAGGGAAATTCTATCACATTTGTTCAATTTACGTCGCTCCTATTTCAGATAGCGTATTGGGCTAAGCGGCATCTCAAAGCGCATGAAATGGCGAGTAAAATGCACTGCTAAACTTGTAGGGTAGGGCAAACAGAGACCCGATTAGATCATTTTATATTATAGTTAATTTAAGATGTCAGCAAAATTCTGTCACATTTGTTCAATTTACGTCGCTCCAATTTCAGATAGCGTACTGGGTTAGGCGGCATCTTAAAGCGCGTGGAATGGCGATCAAAATGCACTATTAAACTTCTATGATAGGGCAATCAGTGACCCGACTAGATCATTTTATATTTTGGTTAATATAAGAATTCAGCGAAATTCTATCACAATTGTTCAATTTACGTCACTCCTATTTCTGATAGCGTATTGGGCTAAGCGGCATCTCAAAGCGCATGAAATGACGAGTGAAAGGCACACTTAAACTTCTAGCGTAGGGCGAACAGAGAACCGATTAGATCATTTTATATTACGGTTAATATAAGAATTCAGCGTAATTCTATCACATTTGTTCAACTTACGTCGCTCCTACTTCAGATAGCGTACTGTGCTCGGCGGCATCTTAAAGCGCAAGAAATGGCGAGTAAAATGCACTATTAAACTTCTACGGTAGGGCAAACAGAGACCCGATAAGATGATTTTATATTATGATTAATTTAAGAATTCAGCCAAATTCTATCACATTTGTTCAATTTACGTCGCTCCTATTTCAGATAGCGTATTGGGCTAAGCGCCATCTCAAAGCGCATGAAATGGCGAGTAAAATGCACTGCTAAACTTGTAGGGTAGGGCAAACAGAGACCCGATTAGATCATTTTATATTATGGTTAATTTAAGATGTCAGCAAAATTCTGTCACATTTGTTCAATTTACGTCGCTCCAATTTCAGATAGCGTACTGGGCTAGGCGGCATCTTAAAGCGCGTGGAATGGCGATCAAAATGCACTATTAAACTTCTGATAGGGCAATCAGAGACCAGACTAGATCATTTTATATTTTGGTTAATATAAGAAATCAGCGAAATTCTATCACAATTGTTCAATTTACGTCGCACCAACTTCAGATAGCGTACTGGGCTCGGCGGCACCTTAAAGCGCAAGAAATGGCGAGTAAAATGCACTGTTAAACTTCTAGGGTAGGGCAAACAGAGACCCGATAAGATGATTTTATATTATGGTTAATTTAAGAATTCAGCGAAACTCTATCATATTTGTGCAATTTACGTCGCTCCTATTTCAGATAGCGTATTGGGCTAAGCGGCATATCAATGCGCATGAAATGGCGAGTAAAATGCACTATTAAACTTCTAGGATAAGGCAAACAGGGACCCTATTAGATCATTTTATATTACGGTTAATATAAGAAGTCAGCGTAATTCTATCACATTTGTTCAACTTACGTCGCTCCTATTTCAGATAGCGTACTGGGCTAGGCGGCATCTCAAAGCGCATGAAATGACGAGTGAAATGCACTATTAAACTTCTATGATAGGGCAGACAGAGACCCGATTAGATCATTTTATGTTATGGTTAATTTAAGAATTCAGCGAAATTCTATCACATTTGTTCAATTTACGTCGCTCCTATTGCAGATAGCGTATTGGGCTAAGCGGGATCTCAAAGCGCATGAAATGGCGAGTAAAATGCACTATTAAACTTCTAGGGTAAGGCAAACAGAGATCCGATTAGATCATTTTATATTATGGTTAATTTAAGAATTCAGCCAAATTCTATCACATTTGTTCAATTTACGTCGGTCCTATTTCAGATAGCGTATTGAGCTAAGCTGCATCTCGAAGCGCAAGAAATGGCGATTAAAATGCGCTGTTAAACTTCTAGGGTAGGGCAAACGGAGACCCGATTAGATCATTTTATATTATGGTTAATTTAATAATTCAGCCAAATTCTATCACATTCGTTCAATTTAGGTCGCTCCTATTTCAGATAGCGTATTGGGATAAGCGGCATCTCAAAGCGCATGAAATGGCGAGTGAAATGCACTATAAGACTTCTATGGTAGGGCGAACAGAGACCAGATTAGATCATTTTACATTCTGGATAATAAAATAATTCAGCGAAATTCTATCACATTTGTTCAACTTTCGTCGCTCCTATTTCAGATAGCGTATTGAGCTAAGCGGCATCTCGAAGCGCATGAAATGGCGAGTATAATGCACTATTAAACTTCTAGGATGACGCAAACAGATACCCGATTAGATCATTTTATATTACGGTTAATATAAGAATGCAGCGGAATTCTATCACATTTGTTCAAGTTACGTCGCTCCTATTTCAGGTAGCGTACTGGGCTAGGCGGCATCTTAAAGCGCGTGGAATGGCGAGTAAAATGCACTACTAAACTTCTATGATAGGGCAATCAGAGACCCGATTAGATCATTTTCTATTTTGTTTAATATAAGATTTCAGGGAAATTCTATCACATTTGTTCAATTTACGTCGCTCCTATTTCAGATAGCGTATTGGGCTAAGCGGCAATTGAAAGGGCATGAAGTGACGAGTGAAATGCACTATTAAACTTCTAGGGTAGGGCGAACAGAGACCCGATTAGATCATTTTACATTAAGGTTAATATAAGAATTCAGGGAAATTCTATCACATTTGTTCAATTTACGTCGCTCCTATTTCAGATAGCGTATTGGGCTACGCGGCATCACAAAGCGCATGAAATGGCGAATAAAATGCAGTATTAAACTTCTAGGCTAGGGCGAACAGAGACCCGATTAGATCATTTTACATTCTGGTTAATAAAATAATTCAGCGAAATTCTATCGCATTTGTTCAACTTTCGTTGCTCCTATTTCAGATAGCGTATTGGGCTAACCGGCATCTCAATGCGCATGAAATGGCGAGTAAAATGCACTATTAAACTTCTAGGATAAGGCAAACAGAGACCCGACTCGATCATTTCATATTACGGTTAATATAAGAATTCAGCGTAATTCTATCACATTTGTTCAACGTACGTCGCTCCTATTTCAGATAGCGTACTAGGCTAGGCGGCATCTTAAAGCGCGCGGAATGGCGGGTAAAATGCACTATTAAACTTCTATGATAGGGCGAACAGAGACCCGATTGGATCATTTTATATTATGGTTAATTTAAGAATTCAGCGAAATTCTATCACATTTGCTCAATTTACGTCGCTGCTATTTCAGATAGCGTATTGGGCTAAGCGGCATCTCAAAGCGCATGATATGGCGAATAAAATGCACTATTAAACTTCTAGGCTAGGGTGAACAGAGACCCGAGCAGATCATTTTACATTATGGTTAATAAAAGAATTCAGCGTAATTCTATCACATTTGTTCAACTTACGTCGCTCCTATTTCAGATAGCGTATTGGGCTAAGCGGCATTTCAAAGCGCATGAAATGGCGAGCGAAATGCACTATTAGACTTCTATGGTAGGGCGAACAGAGACCCGATTGGATCATTTTACATTAAGGTTAATATAAGAATTCACGGAAATTCTATCACATTTGTTCAATTTACGTCGCTCCTATTCCAGATAGCGTATTGGGCTAAGCGGCATCTCAAAGCGCATGAAATGGCGAGTAAAATGCGCTATTAAACTTATAGGATAAGGCAAACAGAGACCCGATTAGATCATTTTATATTACGGTTAATATAAGAATTCAGCGTAATTCAATCACATTTGTTCAAGTTACGTCGCTCCTATTTCAGAGAGCGTACTGTGCTATGCGGCATCTTAAAGCGCGTGGAATGGCGAGTAAAATGCACTACTAAACTTCTATGATAGGGCAATCAGAGACCCGATTAGATCATTTTATATTTTGTTTAATATAAGGTTTCAGGGAAATAGTATCACATTTGTTCAGTTTACGTCGCTCCTATATCAGATAGCGTATTCGGCTAAGCGGCATCTCAAAGCGCATGAAATGGCGAGTGAAATGCACCATTAGACTTCTATGGTAGGGCGAACAGAGACCCGATTAGATCATTTTACATTAAGGTTAATATAAGAATTCAGGGAAATTCTATCACGTTTGCTCAATTTACGTCGCTCCTATTTCAGATAGCGTATTGGGCTAAGCGGCATCTCAAACCGCATAAAATGGCGAGTGAAATGCACTGTTAAACTTCTAGGGTAGGGCAAACAGAGACCCGATTAGATCATTTCATATTATGGTTTATTTAAGAATTCAGAAAAATTCTATCACATTTGTTCAATTTACGTCGCTCCTATTTCAGATTGCTTATTGGGCTAAGCGGCATCTCAAAGCGCATGAAATGGCGAGTGAAATGCACTAGTAATCTTCTAGGGTAGGGCGAACAGAGACCCGATTAGATCATTTTATATTACGGTTAATATAAGAATTCAGCGTAATTCTATCACATTTGTTCAACTTACGTCGCTCCTATTTCAGATAGCGTACTGGGCTAGGCGGCATCTCAAAGCGCATGAAATGACGAGTGAAATGCACTATTAAACTTCTATGATAGGGCAGACAGAGACCCGATTAGATCATTTTATGTTATGGTTAATTTAAGAATTCAGCGAAATTCTATCACATTTGTTCAATTTACGTCGCTCCTATTGCAGATAGCGTATTGGGCTAAGCGGGATCTCAAAGCGCATGAAATGGCGAGTAAAATGCACTATTAAACGTCTAGGGTAAGGCAAACAGAGATCCGATTAGATCATTTTATATTATGGTTAATTTAAGAATTCAGCCAAATTCTATCACATTTGTTCTATTTACGTCGGTCCTATTTCAGATAGCGTATTGTGCTAAGCGCCATCTCAAAGCGCATGAAATGGCGAGTAAAATGCACTATTAAACTTCTAGGGTAGGGCAAACAGAGACCCGATTAGATCATTTTATATTATGGTTAATTTAAGAATTCAGCCAAATTCTATCACATTTGTTCAATTTACGTCGCTCCTATTTCAGATAGCGTACTGGGCTAGGCGGAATCTTAAAGCGCGTGGATTGGCGAGTAAAATGCACTATTAAACTTCTATGATAGGGCAATCAGAGACCCGATTAGATCATTTTATATTTTGGTTAATATAAGAATTCAGCGAAATTCTATCACAATTGTTCTATTTACGTCGCTCCTATTTCAGATAGCGTATTGGGCTAAGCGGCATCTCAAAGCGCATGAAATGGCGAGTGAAATGCACTATTACACTTCTAGGGTAGGGCGAACAGAGACCCGATTAGATCATTCTGCATTAAGGTTAATATAAGTATTCAGGGAAATTCTATCACATTTGTTCAATTTACGTCGCTCCTATTTCAGATAGCGTATTGGGCTAAGCGGCATCTCAAAGCGCATGAAATGGCGAGTAAAATGCACTATTAAACTTATAGGGTAGGGCAAACAGAGACCCGATTAGATCATATTATATTATGGTTAATTTACGAATTCAGCAAAATTCTATCACATTTGTTCAATTTACATCGCTCCTATTTCAGATATCGTATTGGGCTAACCGGCAACTCAAAGCGCATGAAATGACGAGTGAAATGCAGTATTAAACTTCTAGGGTTGGGAGAACAGAGACCCGATTAGATCATTTTACATGAAGGTTAATATAAGAATTCAGGGAAATTCTATCACATTTGTTCAATTTACGTCGCTCCTATTTCAGATAGCGTATTGGGCTAAGCGGCATCTCAAAGCGCATGAAATGGCGAGTAAAATGCACTGCTAAACTTGTAGGGTAGGGCAAACAGAGACCCGATTAGATCATTTTATATTATAGTTAATTTAAGATGTCAGCAAAATTCTGTCACATTTGTTCAATTTACGTCGCTCCAATTTCAGATAGCGTACTGGGTTAGGCGGCATCTTAAAGCGCGTGGAATGGCGATCAAAATGCACTATTAAACTTCTATGATAGGGCAATCAGAGACCCGACTAGATCATTTTATATTTTGGTTAATATAAGAATTCAGCGAAATTCTATCACAATTGTTCAATTTACGTCACTCCTATTTCAGATAGCGTATTGGGCTAAGCGGCATCTCAAAGCGCATGAAATGCCGAGTGAAAGGCACTCTTAAACTTCTAGGGTAGGGCGAACAGAGACCCGATTAGATCATTTTACATTAAGGTTAATATAAGTATTCAGGGAAATTCTATCACATTTGTTCAATTTACGTCGCTCCTATTTCAGATAGCGTATTGGGCTAAGCGGCATCTCAAAGCGCATGAAATGGCGAGTAAAATGCACTTTTAAACATCTAGGGTACGGCAAACAGAGACCCGATTAGATCATTTCATATTATGGTTTATTTAAGAATTCAGAAATATTCTGTCACATTTGTTCAATTTACGTCGCTCCTATTTCAGATAGCGTATTGGGCTAAGCTGCATCTCGAAGCGCAAGAAATGGCGATTAAAATGCGCTGTTAAACTTCTAGGGTAGGGCAAACGGAGACCCGATTAGATCATTTTATATTATGGTTAATTTAAGAATTCAGCCAAATTCTATCACATTTGTTCAACTTACGTCTCTCCTATTTCAGATAGCGTACTGGGCTAGGCGGAATCTTAAAGCGCGTGGATTGGCGAGTAAAATGCACTATTAAACTTCTATGATAGGGCAATCAGAGACCCGATTAGATCATTTTATATTTTGGTTAATATGGGAATTCAGCGAAATTCTATCACAATTGTTCTATTTACGTCGCTCCTATTTCAGATAGCGTATTGGGCTAAGCGGCATCTAAAAGAGCATGAAATGGCGAGTGAAATGCACTATTAAACTTCTAGGGTAGGGCGAACAGGGACCCGATTAGATCATTTTACATTAAGGTTAATATAAGTATTCAGGGAAATTCTATCACATTTGTTCAATTTACGTCGCTCCTATTTCAGATAGCGTATTGGGCTAAGCGGCATCTCAAAGCGCATGAAGTGGCGAGTAAAATGCACTATTAAACTTATAGGGTAGGGCAAACAGAGACCCGATTAGATCATATTATATTATGGTTAATTTACGAATTCAGCAAAATTCTATCACATTTGTTCAATTTACATCGCTCCTATTTCAGATATCGTATAGGGCTAACCGGCAGCTCAAAGCGCATGAAATGACGAGTGAAATGCAGTATTAAACTTCTAGGGTAGGGAGAACAGAGACCCGATTAGATCATTTTACATTAAGGTTAATATAAGAATTCAGGGAAATTCTATCACATTTGTTCAATTTACGTCGCTCCTATTTCAGATAGCGTATTGGGCTAAGCGGCATCTCAAAGCGCATGAAATGGCGAGTAAAATGCACTGCTAAACTTGTAGGGTAGGGCAAACAGAGACCCGATTAGATCATTTTATATTATAGTTAATTTAAGATGTCAGCAAAATTCTGTCACATTTGTTCAATTTACGTCGCTCCAATTTCAGATAGCGTACTGGGTTAGGCGGCATCTTAAAGCGCGTGGAATGGCGATCAAAATGCACTATTAAACTTCTATGATAGGGCAATCAGTGACCCGACTAGATCATTTTATATTTTGGTTAATATAAGAATTCAGCGAAATTCTATCACAATTGTTCAATTTACGTCACTCCTATTTCTGATAGCGTATTGGGCTAAGCGGCATCTCAAAGCGCATGAAATGACGAGTGAAAGGCACTCTTAAACTTCTAGCGTAGGGCGAACAGAGAACCGATTAGATCATTTTATATTACGGTTAATATAAGAAATCAGCGTAATTCTATCACATTCGTTCAACTTACGTCGCTCCTACTTCAGATAGCGTACTGTGCTCGGCGGCATCTTAAAGCGCAAGAAATGGCGAGTAAAATGCACTATTAAACTTCTACGGTAGGGCAAACAGAGACCCGATAAGATGATTTTATATTATGATTAATTTAAGAATTCAGCCAAATTCTATCACATTTGTTCAATTTACGTCGCTCCTATTTCAGATAGCGTATTGGGCTAAGCGCCATCTCAAAGCGCATGAAATGGCGAGTAAAATGCACTGCTAAACTTGTAGGGTAGGGCAAACAGAGACCCGATTAGATCATTTTATATTATGGTTAATTTAAGAATTCAGCGAAATTCTATCACATTTGTTCAATTTACGTCGCTCCTATTGCAGATAGCGTATTGGGCTAAGCGGGATCTCAAAGCGCATGAAATGGCGAGTAAAATGCACTATTAAACTTCTAGGGTAAGGCAAACAGAGATCCGATTAGATCATTTTATATTATGGTTAATTTAAGAATTCAGCCAAATTCTATCACATTTGTTCAATTTACGTCGGTCCTATTTCAGATAGCGTATTGTGCTAAGCGCCATCTCAAAGCGCATGAAATGGCGAGTAAAATGCACTATTAAACTTCTAGGGTAGGGCAAACAGAGACGCGATTAGATCATTTTATATTATTGTTAATTTAAGAATTCAGCCAAATTCTATCACATTTGTTCAATTTACGTCGCTCCTATTTCAGATAGCGTACTGGGCTAGGCGGAATCTTAAAGCGCGTGGATTGGCGAGTAAAATGCACTATTAAACTTCTATGATAGGGCAATCGGAGACCCGATTAGATCATTTTATATTTTGGTTAATATAAGAATTCAGCGAAATTCTATCACAATTGTTCTATTTACGTCGCTCCTATTTCAGATAGCGTATTGGGCTAAGCGGCATCTCAAAGCGCATGAAATGGCGAGTGAAATGCACTATTACACTTCTAGGGTAGGGCGAACAGAGACCCGATTAGATCATTTTGCATTAAGGTTAATATAAGAATTCAGGGAAATTCTATCACATTTGTTCAATTTACGTCGCTCCTATTTCAGATAGCGTATTGGGCTAAGCGGCATCTCAAAGCGCATGAAATGGCGAGTAAAATGCACTGCTAAACTTGTAGGGTAGGGCAAACAGAGACCCGATTAGATCATTTTATATTATAGTTAATTTAAGATGTCAGCAAAATTCTGTCACATTTGTTCAATTTACGTCGCTCCAATTTCAGATAGCGTACTGGGTTAGGCGGCATCTTAAAGCGCGTGGAATGACGATCAAAATGCACTATTAAACTTCTATGATAGGGCAATCAGAGACCCGACTAGATCATTTTATATTTTGGTTAATATAAGAATTCTGCGAAATTCTATCACAATTGTTCAATTTACGGCGCTCCTATTTCAGATACCGTATTGGGCTAAGCCGGATCTCAAAGCGCATGAAATGGCGACTAAAATGCACTATGAAACTTCTAGGGTAGGGCAAACAGAGACCCGATTAGATCATTTTATATTATGGTTAATTTAAGAATTCAGCAAAATTCTATCACATTTGTTCAACTTACGTCGCTCCTATTTCAGACAGCGTACTGGGCTAGGCGGCAACTTAAAGCGCGTGGAATGGCGAGTAAAATGCACTACTAAACTTCTATGATAGGGCAATCAGAGACCCGATTAGATCATTTTATATTTTGTTTAATATAAGATTTCAGGGAAATAGTATCACATTTGTTCAATTTACGTCGCTCCTATTCCAGATAGCGTATTCTGCTAAGCGGCATCTCAAAGCGCATGAAATGACGAGTAAAATGCACTATTAAACTTAGAGGGTAGGGCAAGCAGAGACCCGATTAGATCATTTTATATTATGGTTAATTTAAGAATTCAGCAAAATTCTATCACATTCGTTCAATTTAGGTCGCTCCTATTTCAGATAGCGTATTGGGCTAAGCGGCATCTCAAAGCGCATGAAATGGCGAGTGAAATGCACTATAAGACTTCTATGGTAGGGCGAACAGAGACCAGATTAGATCATTTTACATTCTGGTTAATAAAATAATTCAGCGAAATTCTATCACATTTGTTCAACTTTCGTCGCTCGTATTTCAGATAGCGTATTGAGCTAAGCGGCATCTCGAAGCGCATGAAATGGCGAGTATAATGCACTATTAAACTTCTAGGATAAGGCAAACAGATACCCGATTAGATCATTTTATATTACGGTTAATATAAGAATGCAGCGTAATTCCATCACATTCGTTCAAGTTACGTCGCTCCTATTTCAGATAGCGTACTGGGCTAGGCGGCATCTTAAAGCGCGTGGAATGGCGAGTAAAATGCACTACTAAACTTCTATGATAGGGCAATCAGAGACCCGATTAGATCATTTTATATTTTGTTTAATATAAGATTTCAGGGAAATTCTATCACATTTGTTCAATTTACGTCGCTCCTATTTCGGATAGCGTACTGGGCTAGGCGGCATCCTAAAGCGCGTGGAGTGGCGAGTAAAATGCACTATTAAACTTGTATGATAGGGCAATCAGAGACGCGATTAGATCATTTTATATTTTGTTTAATACAAGATTCCAGCAAAATTCTATCACATTTGTTCAATTTACGTCGCTCCTATTTCAGATAGCGTACTGGGCTAGGCGGCATCTTAAAGCGGGTGGAATGGCGAGTAGAATGCAAAATTAAAATTCTATGGTAGGGCAAACAGAGACTCGATTAGATCATTTTACATTAATGTTAATGAAAGAATTCAGCGAAATTCTATCACATTTGTTCAACTTACGTTTCTCCTATTTCAGATAGCGTATTGGGCTAAGCGGCACCTCAAAGCGCATGAAATGGCGAGTGAAATGCACTATTAGACTTCTATGGTAGGGCGAACAGAGACCCGATTGGATCATTTTACATTAAGGTTTATATAAGAATTCACGGAAATTCTATCACATTTCTTCAAATTACGTCGCTCCTATTTCAGATAGCGTACTGGGCTGGCCGGCATCTTAAAGCGCGTGGAATGGCGAGTAAAATGCAATACTAAACTTCTAGGATAAGGCAAACAGAGACCCGATTAGATCATTTTATATTTTTGTTAATATAAGAATTCAGCGAAATTCTATCACATTTGTTCAATTTACGTCGCTCATATTTCCGATAGCGTATTGGGCTAAGCGGCATCTCAAAGCGCATGAAATGGCGCGTAAAATGCACTATTAAACTTCTAGGGTAGGGCAATCAGTGACCCGATTAGATCATTTTATATTATAGTTAATTTAAGAATTCAGCGATATTCTATCACATTTGTTCAATTTCCGTCGCTCCTATTGCAGATAGCGTATTGGGTTAAGCGGCACCTCAAAGCGCATGAAATTGCGAGTAAAATGCACTATTAAACTTCTAGGGTAGAGCAAACAGAGACCCGATTAGATCATTTTATATTGTGGTTAATTTAAGAATTCAGCAAAATTCTATCACATTTGTTCAATTTACGTCGCTCCTATTTCAGATAGCGTACTGGGCTAGGCGGCATCTTAGAGCGCGTGAAATGGCGAGTAAAATGCACTATTAAACTTCTATGATATGGCAATCAGAGACCCGATTAGATTATTTTATATTTTGGGTAATATAAGAATTCAGTGAAATTCTATCACATTTGTTCAATTTACGTCGCTCCTATTTCAGATAGCGTATTGGGCAAAGCGGCATCTCAAAGCGCATGAAATGACGAGTAAAATGCACTATTAAACTTCTAGGGTAGGGCAAGCAGAGACCCGATTAGATCATTTTATATTATGGTTAATTTAAGAATTCAGCAAAATTCTATCACATTTGTTCAATTTACGTCGCTCATATTTCAGATAGCGTATTGGGCTAAGCGGCATCTCAAAGCGCATGAAATGGCGAGTGAAATGCACAATAAGACTTCTATGGTAGGGCGAACAGAGACCAGATTAGATCATTTTACATTCTGGTTAATAAAATAATTCAACGAAATTCTATCACATTTGTTCAACTTTCGTCGCTCCTATTTCAGATAGCGTATTGAGCTAAGCGGCATCTCGAAGCGCATGAAATGGCGAGTATAATGCACTATTAAACTTCTAGGATAAGGCAAACAGATACCCGGTTAGATCACTTTATATTACGGTTAATATAAGAATGCAGCGTAATTCTATCACATTTGTTCAAGTTACGTCGCTCCTATTTCAGATAGCGTACTGGGCTAGGCGGCCTCTTAAAGCGCGTGGAATGGCGAGTAAAATGCACT
Organism: Macropis europaea; assembly: GCA_916610135.2. Taxonomy (NCBI): domain Eukaryota; kingdom Metazoa; phylum Arthropoda; class Insecta; order Hymenoptera; family Melittidae; genus Macropis; species Macropis europaea. Next base: position 19,554 of record CAKAJE020000550.1, on the reverse strand, counting down.
ACTAATCTTCTATGATAGGGCAATCAGAGACCCGATTAGATCATTTTATATCTTGTTTAATATAAGATTTCAGGGAAATTCTATCACATTTGTTCAATTTACGTCGCTCCTATTTCAGATAGCGTATTGGGCTAAGCGGCAACTGAAAGCGCATGAAATGACGAGTGAAATGCACTATTAAACTTCTAGGGTAGGGCGAACAGAGACCCGATTAGATCATTTTACATTAAGGTTAATATAAGAATTCAGGGAAATTCTATCACATTTGTTCAATTTACGTCGCTCCTATTTCAGATAGCGTATTGGGCTACGCGGCATCACATAGCGCATGAAATGGCGAATAAAATGCACTATTAAACTTCTAGGGTAGGGCGAACAGAGACCCGATTAGATCATTTTACATTCTGGTTAATAAAATAATTCAGCGAAATTCTATCACATTTGTTCAACTTTCGTTGCTCCTATTTCAGATAGCGTATTGGGTTACGCGGCATCTCAAAGCGCATGAAATGGCGAGTAAAATGCACTATTAAACTTCTAGGGTAGGGCAAACAGAGACCCGATTAGATCATTTTATATTATGGTTAATTTAAGAATTCAGCAAAATTCTATCACATTTGTTCAATTTACGTCGCTCCTATTTCGGATAGCGTACTGGGCTAGGCGGCATCCTAAAGCGCGTGGAGTGGCGAGTAAAATGCACTATTAAACTTGTATGATAGGGCAATCAGAGACGCGATTTGATCATTTTATATTTTGTTTAATACAAGATTTCAGCAAAATTCTATCACATTTGTTCAATTTACGTCGCTCCTATTTCAGATAGCGTACTGGGCTAGGCGGCATCTTAAAGCGGGTGGAATGGCGAGTAGAATGCAATATTAAAATTCTATGGTAGGGCAAACAGAGACTCGATTAGATCATTTTACATTAATGTTAATGAAAGAATTCAGCGAAATTCTATCACATTTGTTCAACTTACGTCGCTCCTATTTCTGATAGCGTATTGGGCTAAGCGGCACCTCAAAGCGCATGAAATGGCGAGTGAAATGCACTATTAGACTCCTATGGTAGGGCGAACAGAGACCCGATTGGATCATTTTACATTAAGGTTTATATAAGAATTCACGGAAATTCAATCACATTTCTTCAAATTACGTCGCTCCTATTTCAGATAGCGTACTGGGCTGGCCGGCATCTTAAAGCGCGTGGAATGGCGAGTCAAATGCAATACTAAACTTCTAGGATAAGGCAAACAGAGACCCGATTAGATCATTTTATATTTTTGTTAACATAAGAATTCAGCGAAATTCTATCACATTTGTTCAATTTACGTCGCTCATATTTCAGATAGCGTATTGGGCTAAGCGGCATCTCAAAGCGCATGAAATGGCAAGTAAAATGCACTATTAAACTTCTAGGGTAGGGCAATCAGTGACCCGATCAGATCATTTTATATTATAGTTAATTTAAGAATTCAGCGAAATTCTATCACATTTGTTCAATTTACGTCGCTCCTATTTCAGATAGTGTATTGGACTATGCGGCATCTTAAAGCGCTCGGAATGGCGAGTACAATGCACTATTAAACTTCGATGCTAGGGCAATCAGAGACCCGATTAGATCATTTTATATTTTGGTTAATATAAGAATTCAGTGAAATTCTATCACATTTGTTCAATTTCCGTCGCTCCTATTGCAGATAGCGTATTGGGTTAAGCGGCACCTCAAAGCGCATGAAATTGCGAGTAAAATGCACTATTAAACTTCTAGGGTAGGGCAATCAGTGACCCGATTAGATCATTTTATATTATAGTTAATCTAAGAAGTCAGCGAAATTCTATCACATTTGTTCAATTTACGTCGCTCCTATTACAGATAGCGTATTGGGCTATGCGGCATCTTAAAGCGCTCGGAATGGCGAGTAAAATGCACTATTAAACTTCTATGCTAGGGCAATCAGAGACCCGATTAGATCATTTTATATTTTGGTTAATATAAGAATTCAGTCAAATTCTATCACATTTGTTCAATTTACGTCGCTCCTATTTCAGATAGCGTATTGGGAAAAGCGGCATCTCAAAGCGTATGAAATGGCGAATAAAATGCACTATTAAAGTTCTAGGGTAGGGCAAACAGAGACCCGATGAGATCAGTTTATATTATGGTTAATTTATGAATTGAGCGAAATTCTATCACATTCGTTCAATTTACGTCGCTCGTATTTCAGATAGCGTATTGGGCAAAGCGGCATCTCAAAGCGCATGAAATGACGAGTAAAATGCACTATTAAACTTCTAGGGTAGGGCAAGCAGAGACCCGATTAGATCATTTTATATTATGGTTAATTTAAGAATTCAGCAAAATTCTATCACATTCGTTCAATTTAGGTCGCTCCTATTTCAGATAGCGTATTGGGCTAAGCGGCATCTCAAAGCGCATGAAATGGCGAGTGAAATGCACAATAAGACTTCTATGGTAGGGCGAACAGAGACCAGATTAGATCATTTTACATTCTGGTTAATAAAATAATTCAACGAAATTCTATCACATTTGTTCAACTTTCGTCGCTCCTATTTCAGATAGCGTATTGAGCTAAGCGGCATCTCGAAGCGCATGAAATGGCGAGTATAATGCACTATTAAACTTCTAGGATAAGGCAAACAGATACCCGGTTAGATCACTTTATATTACGGTTAATATAAGAATGCAGCGTAATTCTATCACATTTGTTCAAGTTACGTCGCTCCTATTTCAGATAGCGTACTGGGCTAGGCGGCCTCTTAAAGCGCGTGGAATGGCGAGTAAAATGCACTACTAATCTTCTATGATAGGGCAATCAGAGACCCGATTAGATCATTTTATATCTTGTTTAATATAAGATTTCAGGGAAATTCTATCACATTTGTTCAATTTACGTCGCTCCTATTTCAGATAGCGTATTGGGCTAAGCGGCAACTGAAAGCGCATGAAATGACGAGTGAAATGCACTATTAAACTTCTAGGGTAGGGCGAACAGAGACCCGATTAGATCATTTTACATTAAGGTTAATATAAGAATTCAGGGAAATTCTATCACATTTGTTCAATTTACGTCGCTCCTATTTCAGATAGCGTATTGGGCTACGCGGCATCACAAAGCGCATGAAATGGCGAATAAAATGCACTATTAAACTTCTAGGGTAGGGCGAACAGAGACCCGATTAGATCATTTTACATTCTGGTTAATAAAATAATTCAGCGAAATTCTATCACATTTGTTCAACTTTCGTTGCTCCTATTTCAGATAGCGTATTGGGTTACGCGGCATCTCAAAGCGCATGAAATGGCGAGTAAAATGCACTATTAAACTTCTAGGGTAGGGCAAACAGAGACCCGATTAGATCATTTTATATTATGGTTAATTTAAGAATTCAGCAAAATTCTATCACATTTGTTCAATTTACGTCGCTCCTATTTCGGATAGCGTACTGGGCTAGGCGGCATCCTAAAGCGCGTGGAGTGGCGAGTAAAATGCACTATTAAACTTGTATGATAGGGCAATCAGAGACGCGATTTGATCATTTTATATTTTGTTTAATACAAGATTTCAGCAAAATTCTATCACATTTGTTCAATTTACGTCGCTCCTATTTCAGATAGCGTACTGGGCTAGGCGGCATCTTAAAGCGGGTGGAATGGCGAGTAGAATGCAATATTAAAATTCTATGGTAGGGCAAACAGAGACTCGATTAGATCATTTTACATTAATGTTAATGAAAGAATTCAGCGAAATTCTATCACATTTGTTCAACTTACGTCGCTCCTATTTCAGATAGCGTATTGGGCTAAGCGGCACCTCAAAGCGCATGAAATGGCGAGTGAAATGCACTATTAGACTCCTATGGTAGGGCGAACAGAGACCCGATTGGATCATTTTACATTAAGGTTTATATAAGAATTCACGGAAATTCAATCACATTTCTTCAAATTACGTCGCTCCTATTTCAGATAGCGTACTGGGCTGGCCGGCATCTTAAAGCGCGTGGAATGGCGAGTCAAATGCAATACTAAACTTCTAGGATAAGGCAAACAGAGACCCGATTAGATCATTTTATATTTTTGTTAACATAAGAATTCAGCGAAATTCTATCACATTTGTTCAATTTACGTCGCTCATATTTCAGATAGCGTATTGGGCTAAGCGGCATCTCAAAGCGCATGAAATGGCAAGTAAAATGCACTATTAAACTTCTAGGGTAGGGCAATCAGTGACCCGATCAGATCATTTTATATTATAGTTAATTTAAGAATTCAGCGAAATTCTATCACATTTGTTCAATTTACGTCGCTCCTATTTCAGATAGTGTATTGGACTATGCGGCATCTTAAAGCGCTCGGAATGGCGAGTACAATGCACTATTAAACTTCGATGCTAGGGCAATCAGAGACCCGATTAGATCATTTTATATTTTGGTTAATATAAGAATTCAGTGAAATTCTATCACATTTGTTCAATTTCCGTCGCTCCTATTGCAGATAGCGTATTGGGTTAAGCGGCACCTCAAAGCGCATGAAATTGCGAGTAAAATGCACTATTAAACTTCTAGGGTAGGGCAATCAGTGACCCGATTAGATCATTTTATATTATAGTTAATCTAAGAAGTCAGCGAAATTCTATCACATTTGTTCAATTTACGTCGCTCCTATTACAGATAGCGTATTGGGCTATGCGGCATCTTAAAGCGCTCGGAATGGCGAGTAAAATGCACTATTAAACTTCTATGCTAGGGCAATCAGAGACCCGATTAGATCATTTTATATTTTGGTTAATATAAGAATTCAGTCAAATTCTATCACATTTGTTCAATTTACGTCGCTCCTATTTCAGATAGCGTATTGGGAAAAGCGGCATCTCAAAGCGTATGAAATGGCGAATAAAATGCACTATTAAAGTTCTAGGGTAGGGCAAACAGAGACCCGATGAGATCAGTTTATATTATGGTTAATTTATGAATTGAGCGAAATTCTATCACATTCGTTCAATTTACGTCGCTCCTATTTCAGATAGCGTATTGGGCAAAGCGGCATCTCAAAGCGCATGAAATGACGAGTAAAATGCACTATTAAACTTCTAGGGTAGGGCAAGCAGAGACCCGATTAGATCATTTTATATTATGGTTAATTTAAGAATTCAGCAAAATTCTATCACATTCGTTCAATTTAGGTCGCTCCTATTTCAGATAGCGTATTGGGCTAAGCGGCATCTCAAAGCGCATGAAATGGCGAGTGAAATGCACAATAAGACTTCTATGGTAGGGCGAACAGAGACCAGATTAGATCATTTTACATTCTGATTAATAAAATAATTCAACGAAATTCTATCACATTTGTTCAACTTTCGTCGCTCCTATTTCAGATAGCGTATTGAGCTAAGCGGCATCTAGAAGCGCATGAAATGGCGAGTATAATGCACTATTAAACTTCTAGGATAAGGCAAACAGATACCCGGTTAGACCACTTTATATTACGGTTAATATAAGAATGCAGCGTAATTCTATCAGATTTGTTCAACTTACGTCGCTCCTATTTCAGATAGCGTACTGGGCTACGCGGCATCTTAAAGCCCGTGGAATGGCGAGTAAAATGCACTACTAATCTTCTATGATAGGGCAATCAGAGACCCGATTAGATCATTTTATATCTTGTTTAATATAAGATTTCAGGGAAATTCTATCACATTTGTTCAATTTACGTCGCTCCTATTTCAGATAGCGTATTGGGCTAAGCGGCAACTGAAAGCGCATGAAATGACGAGTGAAATGCACTATTAAACTTCTAGGGTAGGGCGAACAGAGACCCGATTAGATCATTTTACATTCTGGTTAATAAAATAATTCAGCGAAATTCTATCACATTTGTTCAACTTTCGTTGCTCCTATTTCAGATAGCGTATTGGGTTACGCGGCATCTCAAAGCGCATGAAATGGCGAGTAAAATGCACTATTAAACTTCTAGGGTAGGGCAAACAGAGACCCGATTAGATCATTTTATATTATGGTTAATTTAAGAATTCAGCAAAATTCTATCACATTTGTTCAATTTACGTCGCTCCTATTTCGGATAGCGTACTGGGCTAGGCGGCATCCTAAAGCGCGTGGAGTGGCGAGTAAAATGCACTATTAAACTTGTATGATAGGGCAATTAGAGACGCGATTTGATCATTTTATATTTTGTTTAATACAAGATTTCAGCAAAATTCTATCACATTTGTTCAATTTACGTCGCTCCTATTTCAGATAGCGTACTGGGCTAGGCGGCATCTTAAAGCGGGTGGAATGGCGAGTAGAATGCAATATTAAAATTCTATGGTAGGGCAAACAGAGACTCGATTAGATCATTTTACATTAATGTTAATGAAAGAATTCAGCGAAATTCTATCACATTTGTTCAACTTACGTCGCTCCTATTTCAGATAGCGTATTGGGCTAAGCGGCACCTCAAAGCGCATGAAATGGCGAGTGAAATGCACTATTAGACTCCTATGGTAGGGCGAACAGAGACCCGATTGGATCATTTTACATTAAGGTTTATATAAGAATTCACGGAAATTCAATCACATTTCTTCAAATTACGTCGCTCCTATTTCAGATAGCGTACTGGGCTGGCCGGCATCTTAAAGCGCGTGGAATGGCGAGTCAAATGCAATACTAAACTTCTAGGATAAGGCAAACAGAGACCCGATTAGATCATTTTATATTTTTGTTAATATAAGAATTCAGCGAAATTCTATCACATTTGTTCAATTTACGTCGCTCATATTTCCGATAGCGTATTGGGCTAAGCGGCATCTCAAAGCGCATGAAATGGCGCGTAAAATGCACTATTAAACTTCTAGGGTAGGGCAATCAGTGACCCGATTAGATCATTTTATATTATAGTTAATTTAAGAATTCAGCGATATTCTATCACATTTGTTCAATTTCCGTCGCTCCTATTGCAGATAGCGTATTGGGTTAAGCGGCACCTCAAAGCGCATGAAATTGCGAGTAAAATGCACTATTAAACTTCTAGGGTAGTGCAAACAGAGACCCGATTAGATCATTTTATATTATGGTTAATTTAAGAATTCAGCAAAATTCTATCACATTTGTTCAATTTACGTCGCTCCTATTTCAGATAGCGTACTGGGCTAGGCGGCATCTTAGAGCGCGTGAAATGGCGAGTAAAATGCACTATTAAACTTCTATGATAGGGCAATCAGAGACCCGATTAGATTATTTTAAATTTTGGTTAATTTAAGAATTCAGCAAAATTCTATCACGTTTGTTCAATTTACGTCGCTCCTATTGCAGATAGCGTGTTGGGTTAAGCGGCATCTCGAAGCGCATGAAATGGCGAGTATAATGCACTATTAAACTTCTAGGATAATGCAAACAGATACCCGATTAGATCATTTTATATTATGGTTAATATAAGAATTCAGCGTAATTCTATCACATTTGTTCATCTTACGTCGCTCCTATTTCAGATAGCCTACTGACCTAGGCGGCATCTTAAACCGCGTGGAAGGGCGAGTAAAATGCACTACTAAACTTCTACGATAGAGCAATCAGAGACCCGATTAGATCATTTTATATTTTGTTTAATATAAGATTTCAGGGAAATTCTATCACATTTGTTCAATTTACGTCGCTCCTATTTCAGATAGCTTATTGGGCTTAGCGGCATCTCAAAGCGCATGAAATGACGAGTGAAATGCACTATTAGACTTCTATGGTAGGGCGAACAGAGACCCGATTGTATCATTTTACATTAAGGTTTATATAAGAATTCACGGAAATTCTATCACATTTGTTCAATTTCCGTCGCTCCTATTGCAGATAGCGTATTGGGTTAAGCGGCACCTCAAAGCGCATGAAATTGCGAGTAAAATGCACTATTAAACTTCTAGGGTAGTGCAAACAGAGACCCGATTAGATCATTTTATATTATGGTTAATTTAAGAATTCAGCAAAATTCTATCACATTTGTTCAATTTACGTCGCTCCTATTTCAGATAGCGTACTGGGCTAGGCGGCATCTTAGAGCGCGTGAAATGGCGAGTAAAATGCACTATTAAACTTCTATGATAGGGCAATCAGAGACCCGATTAGATTATTTTATATTTTGGTTAATTTAAGAATTCAGCAAAATTCTATCACGTTTGTTCAATTTACGTCGCTCCTATTGCAGATAGCGTGTTGGGTTAAGCGGCATCTCGAAGCGCATGAAATGGCGAGTATAATGCACTATTAAACTTCTAGGATAATGCAAACAGATACCCGATTAGATCATTTTATATTATGGTTAATATAAGAATTCAGCGAAATTCTATCACATTTGTTCAATTTACGTCGCTCATATTTCAGATAGCGTATTGGGCTAAGCGGCATCTCAAAGCGCATGAAATGGCAAGTAAAATGAACTATTAAACTTCTAGGGTAGGGCAATCAGTGACCCGATCAGATCATTTTATATTATAGTTAATTTAAGAATTCAGCGAAATTCTATCACATTTGTTCAATTTACGTCGCTCCTATTTCAGATAGTGTATTGGACTATGCGGCATCTTAAAGCGCTCGGAATGGCGAGTACAATGCACTATTAAACTTCTATGCTAGGGCAATCAGAGACCCGATTAGATCATTTTACATTCTGGTTAATAAAATAATTCAACGAAATTCTATCACATTTGTTCAACTTTCGTCGCTCCTATTTCAGATAGCGTATTGAGCTAAGCGGCATCTCGAAGCGCATGAAATGGCGAGTATAATGCACTATTAAACTTCTAGGATAAGGCAAACAGATACCCGGTTAGATCACTTTATATTACAGTTAATATAAGAATGCAGCGTAATTCTATCACATTTGTTCTAGTTACGTCGCTCCTATTTCGGATAGCGTACTGGGCTAGGCGGCATCCTAAAGCGCGTGGAGTGGCGAGTAAAATGCACTATTAAACTTGTATGATAGGGCAATCAGATGCGCGATTAGATCATTTTATATTTTGTTTAATACAAGATTTCAGGGAAATTCTATCACATTTGTTCAATTCGTGTCGCTGATATTTCAGATAGCGTATTGGGCTAAGCGGCATCTCAAAGTGCATGAAATGGCGAGTAAAATGCACTATTAAACTTCTAGGGTAGGGCAAACAGAGACCCGATTAGATCATTTTATATTATGGTTAATTTAAGAATTCAACAAGATTCTATCACATTTGTTGAATTTACGTCGCTCCTATTTCAGATAGCGTACTGGGCTAGGCGGCATCTTAAAGCGCGTGGAATCGCGAGTAAAATGCACTGTTAAACTTCAATGATAGGGCAGTCAGAGACCCGATTAGATCATTTTATATTTTGTTTAATATAAGATTTCAGGGAAATCCTATCACATTTGTTCTATTTACGTCGCTCCTATTTCAGTTAGCGTATTGGGCTAACCGGCATCTCAAAGCGCACGAAATGGCGAATAAAATGGACTATTAAACTTCTAGGGTAGGGCAAACAGAGACCCGATTAGATCATTTTATATTACGGTTAATATAAGAATTCAGCGTAATTCTATCACATTTCTTCAAATTACGTCGCTCCTATTTCAGATAGTGTACTGGGCTGGCCGGCATCTTAAAGCGCGTGGAATGGCGAGTAAAATGCACTATTAAACTTCTATGATAGCGCAATCAGTGACCCGATTAGATCATTTTATATTATAGTTACTTTAAGAATTCAGCGAAATTCTATCACATTTGTTCAGTTTACGTCGCTCCTATTTCAGATAGCTTATTGGGCTTAGCGGCATCTCAAAGCGCATGAAATGACGAGTGAAATGCACTATTAGACTTCTATGGTAGGGCGAACAGAGACCCGATTGTATCATTTTACATTAAGGTTTATATAAGAATTCACGGAAATTCTATCACATTTGTTCAATTTACGTCGCACCTATTTCAGATAGCGTATTGGGCTAAGCGGCCTCTCAAAGCGCATGAAATGGCGCGTAAAATGCACTATTAAACTTTTACGATAGGGCAATGAGAGACCCGATTAGATCATTTTATATTTTGGTTAATATAAGAATTCAGCGAAATTCTATCACAATTGTTCTATTTACGTCGCTCCTATTTCAGATAGCGTATTGGGCTAAGCGGCATCACAAAGCGCATGAAATGGCGAACAAAATGCACTATTAAACTTCTAGGCTATGACGAACAGAGATCAGATTAGATCATTTTATATTTTGGTTAACATAAGAATTCTGCGAAATTCTATCACAATTGTTCAGTTTACGTCGCTCCTATTTCAGATATCTTATTGGGCTTAGCGGCATCTCAAAGCGCATGAAGTGACGAGTGAAATGCGCTGTTAAACTTCTAGGGTAGGGCAAGCAGAGTCCCGATTAGATCATTTTATATTATGGTTAATTTAAGAATTCAGCGAAATTCTATCACATTTGTTCAATTTACGTCGCTCCAATTTCAGATAGCGTATTGGGCTAAGCGGCATCTCAAAGCGCATGAAATGGCGAATCAAATGCACTGTTAAACTTCTAGGCTAGGGCGAACAGAGACCCGATTAGATCATTTTATATTACGGTTAATATAAGAATTCAGCGTAATTCTATCACATTTGTTCAAGTTACGTCGCTCCTATTTCAGATAGCGTACTGGGCTAGGCGGCATCCTAAAGCGCGTGGAGTGGCGAGTAAAATGCACTATTAACTTGTATGATAGGGCAATCAGAGACGCGATTAGATCATTTTATATTTTGTTTAATACAAGATTTCAGGGAAATTCTATCACATTTGTTCAATTCGTGTCGCTCATATTTCAGATAGCGTATTGGGCTAAGCGGCATCTCAAAGCGCATGAAATGGCGAGTCAAATGCACTATTAAACTTCTAGGGTAGGGCAAACAGAGACCCGATTAGATCATTTTATATTATGGTTAATTTAAGAATTCAGCAAAATTCTATCACATTTGTTCAACTTACGTCGCTCCTATTTGAGATAGCGTACTGGGCTAGGCGGAAACTTAATGCGCGTGGAATGGCGAGTAAAATGCACTACTAAACTTCTATGATAGGGCAATCAGAGACCCGATTAGATCAGTTTATATTTTGTTTAATATAAGATTTCAGGGAAATAGTATCACATTTGTTCAATTTACGTCGCTCCTATATCAGGTAGCGTATTCGGCTAAGCGGCATCTCAAAGCGCATGAAATGGCGAGTGAAACGCACCATTAGACTTCTATGGTAGGGCGAACAGAGACCCGATTAGATCATTTTACATTAAGGTTAATATAAGGATTCACGGAAATTCTACCACATTTGTTCAATTTACGTCGCTCCTATTTCAGATAGCGTATTGGGCTATGCGGCATCTCAAAGCGCATGAAATGGCGAGTAAAATGCACTATTAAACTTTTACGATAGGGCAATGAGAGACCCGATTAGATCATTTTATATTTTGGTTAATATAAGAATTCAGCGAAATTCTATCACAATTGTTCTATTTACGTCGCTCCTATTTCAGATAGCGTATTGGGCTAAGCGGCATCTCAAAGCGCATGAAATGGCGAGTGAAATGCACTATTAAACTTCTAGGGTAGGGCAAACAGAGACCCGATTAGATCATTTTATATTATGGTTAATTTAAGAATTCAGCAAAATTATATCACATTTGTTCAATTTACGTCGCTCCTATTTCAGATAGCGTACTGGGCTAGGCGGCATCTTAAAGCGGGTGGAATGGCGAGTGAAATGCACTATTAAACTTCTAGGGTAGGGCAAACAGAGACCCGATTAGATCATTTTATATTATGGTTAATTTAAGAATTCAGGCAAAATTATATCACATTTGTTCAATTTACGTCGCTCCTATTTCAGATAGCGTACTGGGCTAGGCGGCATCTTAAAGCGGGTGGAATGGCGAGTAGAATGCACTATTAAAATTCTATGGTAGGGCAAACAGAGACTCGATTAGATCATTTTACATTAATGTTAATGAAAGAATTCAGCGAAATTCTATCACATTTGTTCAACTTACGTCGCTCCTATTTCAGATAGCGTATTGGGCTAAGCGGCACCTCAAAGCGCATGAAATGGCGAGTGAAATGCACTATTAGACTTCTATGGTAGGGCGAACAGAGACCCGATTGTATCATTTTACATTAAGGTTTATATAAGAATTCACGGAAATTCTATCACATTTGTTCAATTTACGTCGCACCTATTTCAGATAGCGTATTGGGCTAAGCGGCCTCTCAAAGCGCATGAAATGGCGCGTAAAATGCGCTATTAAACTTCTTGGATAAGGCAAACGGAGACCCGATTAGTTCATTTTATATTACGGTTAATATAAGAATTCAGCGTAATTCTATCACATTTGTTCATCTTACGTCGCTCCTATTTCAGATAGCCTACTGACCTATGCGGCATCTTAAACCGCGTGGAAGGGCGAGTAAAATGCACTACTAAACTTCTACGATAGAGCAATCAGAGACCCGATTAGATCATTTTATATTTTGTTTAATATAAGATTTCAGGGAAATTCTATCACATTTGTTCAATTTACGTCGCTCCTATTTCAGATAGCGTATTGGGCTAAGCGGCATCACAAAGCGCATGAAATGGCGAACAAAATGCACTATTAAACTTCTAGGCTATGACGAACAGAGATCAGATTAGATCATTTTATATTTTGGTTAACATAAGAATTCTGCGAAATTCTATCACAATTGTTCAATTTACGTCGCTCCTATTTCAGATAGCTTATTGGGTTTAGCGGCATCTCAAAGCGCATGAAGTGACGAGTGAAATGCACTGTTAAACTTCTAGGGTAGGGCAAGCAGAGTCCCGATTAGATCATTTTATATTATGGTTAATTTAAGAATTCAGCGAAATTCTATCACATTTGTTCAATTTACGTCGCTCCAATTTCAGATAGCGTATTGGGCTAAGCGGCATCTCAAAGCGCATGAAATGGCGAATCAAATGCACTGTTAAACTTCTAGGCTAGGGCGAACAGAGACCCGATTAGATCATTTTATATTACGGTTAATATAAGAATTCAGCGTAATTCTATCACATTTGTTCAAGTTACGTCGCTCCTATTTCAGATAGCGTACTAGGCTAGGCGGCATCCTAAAGCGCGTGGAGTGGCGAGTAAAATGCACTATTAAACTTGTATGATAGGGCAATCAGAGACGCGATTAGATCATTTTATATTTTGTTTAATACAAGATTTCAGGGAAATTCTATCACATTTGTTCAATTCGTGTCGCTCATATTTCAGATAGCGTATTGGGCTAAGCGGCATCTCAAAGCGCATGAAATGGCGAGTAAAATGCACTATTAAACTCCTAGGGTACGGCAAACAGAGACCCGATTAGATCATTTTATATTATGGTTAATTTAAGAATTCAGCAAGATTCTATCACATTTGTTGAATTTACGTCGCTCCTATTTCAGATAGCGTACTGGGCTAGGCGGCACCTTAAAGCGCGTGGAATGGCGAGTAAAATGCACTATTAAACTTCTATGATAGGGCAATCAGTGACCCGATTAGATCATTTTATATTATAGTTAATTTAAGAATTCAGCGAAATTCTATCACATTTGTTCAATTTACGTCGCTCCCATTTCAGATAGCCTACTGACCTATGCGGCATCTTAAAGCGCGTGGAAGGGCGAGTAAAATGCACTACTAAACTTCTATGAGAGAGCAATCAGAGACCCGATTAGATCCTTTTATATTTTGTTTAATATAAGATTTCAGGGAAATTCTATCACATTTGTTCAATTTACGTCGCTCCTATTTCAGATAGCGTATTGGGCTAAGCGGCATCTCAAAGCGCATGAAATGGCGAGTGAAATGCACTATTAGACTTCTATGGTAGGGCGAACAGTGACCCGATTGGATCATTTTATATTATGGTTAATTTAAGAATTCAGCGAAATTCTATCTCATTTGTTCAAGTTACGTCGCTCCTATTTCAGATAGCGTACTGTGCTATGCGGCATCTTAAAGCGCGTGGAATGGCGGGTAAAATGCACTACTAATCTTCTATGATAGGGCAATCAGAGACCCGATTAGATCATTTTATATTTTGATTAATATAAGATTTCAGGGAAATTCTATCACATTTGTTCAATTTACGTCGCTCCTGTTTCAGATACCGTATTGGGCTAAGCCGGATCTCAAAGCGCATGAAATGGCGACTAAAATGCACTATGAAACTTCTAGGGTAGGGCAAACAGAGACCCGATTAGATCATTTTATATTATGGTTAATTTAAGAATTCAGCAAAATTCTATCACATTTGTTCAACTTACGTCGCTCCTATTTCAGACAGCGTACTGGGCTAGGCGGCAACTTAAAGCGCGTGGAATGGCGAGTAAAATGCACTACTAAACTTCTATGATAGGGCAATCAGAGACCCGATTAGATCATTTTATATTTTGTTTAATATAAGATTTCAGGGAAATAGTATCACATTTGTTCAATTTACGTCGCTCCTGTTCCAGATAGCGTATTCGGCTAAGCGGCATCTCAAAGCGCATGAAATGACGAGTAAAATGCACTATTAAACTTCTAGGGTAGGGCAAGCAGAGACCCGATTAGATCATTTTATATTATGGTTAATTTAAGAATTCAGCAAAATTCTATCACATTCGTTCAATTTAGGTCGCTCCTATTTCAGATAGCGTATTGGGCTAAGCGGCATCTCAAAGCGCATGAAATGGCGAGTGAAATGCACTATAAGACTTCTATGGTAGGGCGAACAGGGACCAGATTAGATCATTTTACGTTCTGGATAATAAAATAATTCAGCGAAATTCTATCACATTTGTTCAACTTTCGTCGCTCCTATTTCAGATAGCGTATTGAGCTAAGCGGCATCTCGAAGCGCATGAAATGGCGAGTATAATGCACTATTAAACTTCCAGGATGACGCAAACAGATACCCGATTAGATCATTTTATATTACGGTTAATATAAGAATGCAGCGTAATTCTATCACATTTGTTCAAGTTACGTCGCTCCTATTTCAGGTAGCGTACTGGGCTAGGCGGCATCTTAAAGCGCGTGGAATGGCGAGTAAAATGCACTACTAAACTTCTATGATAGGGCAATCAGAGACCCGATTAGATCATTTTCTATTTTGTTTAATATAATATTTCAGGGAAATTCTATCACATTTGTTCAATTTACGTCGCTCCTATTTCAGATAGCGTATTGGGCTAAGCGGCAATTGAAAGGGCATGAAGTGACGAGTGAAATGCACTATTAAACTTCTAGGGTAGGGCGAACAGAGACCCGATTAGATCATTTTACATTAAGGTTAATATAAGAATTCAGGGAAATTCTATCACATTTGTTCAATTTACGTCGCTCCTATTTCAGATAGCGTATTGGGCTACGCGGCATCACAAAGCGCATGAAATGGCGAATAAAATGCAGTATTAAACTTCTAGGCTAGGGCGAACAGAGACCCGATTAGATCATTTTACATTCTGGTTAATAAAATAATTCAGCGAAATTCTATCGCATTTGTTCAACTTTCGTTGCTCCTATTTCAGATAGCGTATTGGGTTAAGCGGCATCTCAAAGCGCATGAAATGGCGAGTAAAATGCACTATTAAACTTCTAGGGTAGGGCGAACAGAGACCCGATTAGATCATTTTACATTAAGGTTAATATAAGAATTCAGGGAAATTCTATCACATTTGTTCAATTCGTGTCGCTCATATTTCAGATAGCGTATTGGGCTAAGCGGCATCTCAAAGCGCATGAAACGGCGAGTAAAATGCACTGCTAAGCTTGTAGGGTAGGGCAAACAGAGACCCGATTAGATCATTTCATATTATGGTTTATTTAAGAATTCAGAAAAATTCTATCACATTTGTTCAATTTACGTCGCTCCTATTTCAGATAGCGTATTGGGCTACGCGGCATCTCAAAGCGCATGAAATGACGAGTAAATGCACTATTAAACGTCTAGGGTAGGGCGAACAGAGACCCGTTTAGATCATTTTAGGTTATGGTTCATAAAAGAATTCAGCGAAATTCTATCACATTTGTTCAATTTACGTCGCTCCTATTTCAGACAGCTTATTGGGCTTAGCGGCATCTCAAATCGCATGAAATGGCGAACAAAATGCGCTATTAAACTTCTAGGCTAGGGCGAACAGAGCCCAGATTAGATCATTTTATATTTTGGTTAATATAAGAATTCTGCGAAATTCTATCACATTTCTTCAATTTACGTCGCTCCTATTTCAGATAGCGTACTGGGCTAGGCGGCATCTTAAAGCGGGTGGAATGGCGAGTAGAATGCACTATTAAAATTCTATGGTAGGGCAAACAGAGACTCGATTAGATCATTTTACATTAATGTTAATAAAAGAATTCAGCGAAATTCTATCACATTTGTTCAACTTACGTCGCTCCTATTTCAGATAGCGTATTGGGCTAAGCGGCACCTCAAAGCGCATGAAATGGCGAGTGAAATGCACTATTAGACTTCTATGGTAGGGCGAACAGAGACCCGATTGGATCATTTTACATTAAGGTTTATATAAGAATTCACGGAAATTCTATCACATTTGTTCAATTTACGTCGCTCCTATTTCAGATAGCGTATTGGGCTAAGCGGCCTCTCAAAGCGCATGAAATAGCGCGTGAAATGCGCTATTAAACTTCTAGGATAAGGCAAACGGAGACCCGATTAGTTCATTTTATATTACGGTTAATATAAGAATGCAGCGTAATTCTATCACATTTGTTCATCTTACGTCGCTCCTATTTCAGATAGCCTACTGACCTATGCGTCATCTTAAAGCGCGTGGAAGGGCGAGTAAAATGCACTACTAAACTTCTATGATAGAGCAATCAGAGACCCGATTAGATCCTTTTATATTTTGTTTAATATAAGATTTCAGGGAAATTCTATCACATTTGTTCAATTTACGTCGCTCCTATTTCAGATAGCGTATTGGGCTAAGCGGCATCTCAAAGCGCATGAAATGGCGAGTGAAATGCACTATTAGACTTCTATGGTAGGGCGAACAGAGACCCGATTGGATCATTTTACATTAAGGTTAATATAAGAATTCACGGAAATTCTATCACATTTGTTCAATTTACGTCGCTCCTATTCCAGATAGCGTATTGGGCTAAGCGGCATCTCAAAGCGCATGAAATGGCGACTAAAATGCACTATTAAACTTCTAGGGTAGGTCAAACAGAGACCCGATTAGATCATTTTATATTATGGTTAATTTAAGAATTCTGCCAAATTTTATCACATTTGTTCAATTTACGTCGCTCCTATTTCAGATAGCGTACTGGGCTAGGCGGAATCTTAAAGCGCGTGGATTGGCGAGTAAAATGCACTATTAATCATCTCGGGTAGGGCGAACAGAGACCCGATTAGAACACTTTACATTAAGGTTAATATAAGAATTCAGCGAAAGTCTCTCACATTTGTTCAATTTACGTCGCTGATATTTCAGATAGCGTATTGGGCTAACCGGCATCTCAATGCGCATGAAATGGCGAGTAAAATGCACTATTAAACTTCTAGGATAAGGCAAACAGAGACCCGACTCGATCATTTTATATTACGGTTAATATAAGAATTCAGCGTAATTCTATCACATTTGTTCAACGTACGTCGCTCCTATTTCAGATAGCGTACTAGGCTAGGCGGCATCTTAAAGCGCGCGGAATGGCGGGTAAATGCACTATTAAACTTCTATGATAGGGCGAACAGAGACCCGATTGGATCATTTTATATTATGGTTAATTTAAGAATTCAGCGAAATTCTATCACATTTGCTCAATTTACGTCGCTCCTATTT
Source organism: Macropis europaea (assembly GCA_916610135.2). NCBI lineage: Eukaryota > Metazoa > Arthropoda > Insecta > Hymenoptera > Melittidae > Macropis > Macropis europaea. The sequence continues at coordinate 1,665 of CAKAJE020000550.1, read as the reverse complement.
CAGATAGCGTATTGGGCTAAGCGGCATCTCAAAGCGCATGATATGGCGAATAAAATGCACTATTAAACTTCTATGATAGGGCGAACAGAGACCCGATTGGATCATTTCATATTATGGTTTATTTAAGAATTCAGAAAAATTCTATCACATTTGTTAAATTTACGTCGCTCCTATTTCAGATAGCGTATTGGGCTAAGCGGCATCTCAAAGCGCATGAAATGGCGAGTGAAATGCACTATTAGACTTCTATGGTAGGGCGAACAGAGACCCGATTGGATCATTTTCCATTAAGGTTAATATAAGAATTCACGGAAATTCTATCACATTTGTTCAATTTACGTCGCTCCTATTCCAGATAGCGTATTGGGCTAAGCGGCATCTCAAAGCGCATGAAATGGCGAGTAAAATGCGCTATTAAACTTATAGGATAAGGCAAACAGAGACCCGATTAGATCATTTTATATTACGGTTAATATAAGAATTCAGCGTAATTCTATCACATTTCTTCAAATTACGTCGCTCCTATTTCAGATAGTGTACCGGGCTGGCCGGCATCTTAAAGCGCGTGGAATGGCGAGTAAAATGCACTATTAAACTTCTATGATAGCGCAATCAGTGACCCGATTAGATCATTTTATATTATAGTTAATTTAAGAATTCAGCGAATTCTATCACATTTGTTCAGTTTACGTCGCTCCTATTTCAGATAGCTTATTGGGCTTAGCGGCATCTCAAAGCGCATGAAATGGCGAGTGAAATGCACTATTAGACTTCTATGGTAGGGCGAACAGAGACCCGATTGTATCATTTTACATTAAGGTTTATATAAGAATTCACGGAAATTCTATCACATTTGTTCAATTTACGTCGCACCTATTTCAGATAGCGTAATGGGCTAAGCGGCCTCTCAAAGCGCATGAAATGGCGCGTAAAATGCGCTATTAAACTTCTTGGATAAGGCAAACGGAGACCCGATTAGTTCATTTTATATTACGGTTAATATAAGAATTCAGCGTAATTCTATCACATTTGTTCATCTTACGTCGCTCCTATTTCAGATAGCCTACTGACCTAGGCGGCATCTTAAACCGCGTGGAAGGGCGAGTAAAATGCACTACTAAACTTCTACGATAGAGCAATCAGAGACCCGATTAGATCATTTTATATTTTGTTTAATATAAGATTTCAGGGAAATTCTATCACATTTGGTCAATTTACGTCGCTCCTATTTCAGATAGCGTATTGGGCTAAGCGGCATCACAAAGCGCATGAAATGGCGAACAAAATGCACTATTAAACTTCTAGGATATGACGAACAGAGATCAGATTAGATCATTTTATATTTTGGTTAACATAAGAATTCTGCGAAATTCTATCACAATTGTTCAGTTTACGTCGCTCCTATTTCAGATAGCTTATTGGGCTTAGCGGCATCTCAAAGCTCATGAAGTGACGAGTGAAATGCGCTGTTAAACTTCTAGGGTAGGGCAAGCAGAGTCCCGATTAGATCATTTTATATTATGGTTAATTTAAGAATTCAGCGAAATTCTATCACATTTGTTCAATTTACGTCGCTCCAATTTCAGATAGCGTATTGGGCTAAGCGGCATCTCAAAGCGCATGAAATGGCGAATCAAATGCACTCTTAAACTTCTAGGCTAGGGC